>OX103979.1:7387292-7589241 GCA_944470395.2 Schistosoma turkestanicum | reverse complement strand
GTGAATTCGAATAGCCACTATTGCTGGCAGTCGGAGATACTCATAAGAAAATGTCTAATAGTTAGATTGAAAGAAACGTCAAAAAGTGGAGGGATTTAATTGTGAGTAAAAGGATTCTTACTGCTGTTAGAGGTGTGAGGTCGAATGTCTCTAACCGGTTACCTGTAGTACGAAAGAACACCTCTTCTTTAGGGACCTGTAGAGGAAACTGGATTACTGGAGGTAATAACGACCTAGAAGTGTGACTGTAGAGTTCAACGGATAACTGATTGAGGTTGGTCACATACGGCCTTTGTGTGAAAAGCTTATTTATTAGCCCTATACTTCAAAATGTCTCACCTCTAGAGACGTATTTCAGTGCGATGAGATGAGCAAAGAAAATTTTAGTTAACCATTTTTGACCGATTCTCCAGTTGTGAGAAAATAGCTTCGTTGTGAATGCCGGTTATCTGAGTCAAACGCTGTAGTATAGTCACACTTCTGTGCAGTTGTCAGTAATGTGACGTCGATCTCAGACCTTCAGCTGCAGCCCTTAGTCTTATCGTCCCCAAACCTACCTGCTTGACGTAGTAGAACCTAAAATAACACTTATTCCAGCCAAAATAGTTCTGTTGAGCGGTTATATTAGGTAGGTCCAATCGCCACGTTGAGATAACAGCTTTGGTTTGGTCGACATAAATTTGATTGGCTATCAGCCGAAACTCACCAACAGCTTACGGTTAACAAATTCCACCTTATTTTTCTTGTTTAAGGAGACGCGAATATTGGATTTTCATCTGAAAGTAAAGCCACTGGTTTATTAATAGAGCTATATGCCTACGTCGCACTGAAAAAGACTGTGTTTAGTCTCGAAATCAACATGAGTGATTCGAGTTTGTAAAGGAGGTCTGAATAACTCAAAGTCATAATTTATCATCTAAGCACTTTTAAATGTAATTGTTTTGTGAAATCTAACAAAGAACAACATAGCAATGAACACGAAGGACAAAACCTTATTCATAAGATGTTTGAGATATTAAATTGCCAGATCTGAAGAGTGAAAATAAAATCCAGTCCACAACAAAAACTGAATAATAACGAATTAACTACATTAGCAGATTCAGTTGTCTGGATTCTTGAAGTGACATTTTTCGCCTTAAATTACTGACAAATTTATCTCAGGAAGTAAACTGTTTGTTCTATTTATTACTCAACAATTCAGGTGCGATAAGACTAGCAGTTCATTCGTGAGATTGAAAATATTTGTACCGTTTCAATGATGATCAAGAGCAATCACGTAATAGGAAATAAAATTCCAAGTTAAGTTAGCTGACTTTCTGGGATGTCTTTAACTGGACTAGAATATACAGCGAAGTTTTAGACTTCCATATGTGTTAACTGGTGGAGATGGTTTCAAGAAATTAAATGAACTTTAATCCACAAATCAGTTACAGAAATATTTGAAATCAAAGTAACAGTTTGTCAAGTGTGGTAAAGTCACTTGAAAATGTTTAGTGAATGGACTTAAATAATTATACAATGTTTAGTTTGTTCATAATCAGCGATAATTAGCACTTTTACTTACAAACTAATTGTTTACTTCTGTTCAGATTTACCCTTGGATACTCACATCAGGAATTCGGACGCTGGAGTTCTACACTCATGTATCCAGTGGCTCTCGTTGATAAAGATTGCTGTCAAAACATGATACAGATATTATGTTTTAAAAAATTAAATCTTGGAACTCTTTAACAGATCTTTAGAGACATTCTTACAGAATATTCATAACACAAATTCTCTCCCTAGCAACAATATTCCAGGTATCTGGATAAAATTAATATATTTCTGAGCGTAAAGTGATATGATTTGGGAGAAAACTAATGAAAGATAGTTTTTATCCTGTGCATAGCATTTTTTCTATTTCAAACATACTAGACTAAATTTACGGAAAGTGGTACCTATATGAATTAATAATATCGAGACTCCATCTGCACATGTTATAATTATCAGTTAAGTAACTGTTATGTGAAATCACATTCACTTGTTGTTCAATAAATCATTTCTTGAAAACAGAGTTCGAGACTTGATATTTCTATAGACCATTCTTTAGTTTGTAGTGATTACACTTTTATGATGAGAACGCTGTCGGTTTAATAGAAACATTCATTATTATAACCAATTGTACCAGTGATTGTTTTACTGTGCTCTTTGTTTATTCGTACTCTGTAAGCGCAAACTTTCCGTTTGTGTTGCTGCCATTTTGGTTATACTGCTCGTTATAATGCAAATAAAAAACTGGGGTTTACTTAATTCAATGCACAATATAGCCCAATATCTTATTCAACTACTTACTCAGTAGTCACCCAAAAAGTCAAATAACAATCATGAGACTCCTGAACTAAGACCACTAGACCGTGAAACAATTAAAAATATCATGATAGCTGCTGTATTTGCAAGCAAAACAACTCGTGACACAAAATCATCTTACAGTGTAAATGCTGCTGTATTTGATGACCCTTAGCGAATTAGAAAACCATATAAATTCAAGAGATTCTAAAGCTTTGGTTTAAATGAGCGATTCCAGCAAACATTAAGGTGACTTTTGTTACACAGAGGATTTAAGTTGCTTGTGAACTGATTGCTAAGCAGTAGTAAATAATTATGACAGAAACCATGTATTTAAATCCAATTCGAAACTATTGATTACACAATTAAGAAAAGATGGGTCTTTACCGTCTTAGTAATAATTATTACAGTAAAAAGAACCCGTTTTAGTGCTTTTTGTAATCGATACTGTCAAAAAAACACAGAAGCATAATTGTTACTTTTAAAATGAATATTTCTAAAACTACAGCCTATCTGTGTCATGCTCTAGGTTAGATATGAATCGTTGAAGTGGTTGTATTCACCGACGTTTTTAAGGTCAATGAGCATCAACTGAAAGTAGTTTTTATGAACATGGGATTATTCTGTTTTATTATTTCACTGAGAGACATACGAAGTAAGTTATTGGTTGCACTACAATAAGTCAAAATGGTTCTTCAGATTCTCGGAGATAAAATAAACTGTTTTGATTAAAGTTGTTTAATTATCCAAATTGAACTTGGGACTAGCAACCAATTAGCAAAAACATGTAAGTACATTGAAATTTTTATTAATATGTGTATATCAGAGCTTTTGATAATGTTTGGTCTACAACTGAAGTTGACTCCGCCTAGATAAAAAAAATTCTTTGGCGAGTTTCGTAATCAACGACTAGCGAGTTGGGCAGACTCTTGGTCTCTCATGAGTCTGCTAAATGAACGGTTAACACCAGTTGGATTAACTGGGATGAAATACCAGCCACGAAAGTCGCCCTCTTCCAGCTGAGATTTACGAAACCATCTTTCCTCATCACTAAGAAAAAGGAGTAAATGAAAATGGCAAATACGAAGAAATTGTATTTTAGCTTTACCAAGTTAAACTAAAGACATTACTATTTTGACTAGTTTTAAGTGAAAAAATTTTCTGCCGAGTGGACAGAAATAAGTAATATAGTACAAATCTGAACTGATCCAACTCGCTACTTCCCATTAGTAGAGTCAGAGGAAGTAAAGAAAAGAAAAGTGATGAATAAAAAATGATAGCAGCAATTATTTAGGAAAGCTTAACAAAAATGTGGTTCAATAATAAAACAGCATGCACTCTTAAGTTATACACCTGATGCTATACACTCAAAATAACGTCGTGCTGACTCGGATCGGGCTAAATCGCAACATTTCACTTCATATATAGTGATTACACATACAACAGCACTGTCATTGCTTCTGAAATTACTCGGATGCACGAACTTCTGAATTATATATAATGGCTAAAAACAAGTGGTAAGTGTATAGACAAACTCCAGCAAGTCTTGCAGAATTTCGCATTGTGTTGAGATAAATGTTAGGATATTCATCAAATATCCTAAGAGAATTATTTTTGTAAGTCTAATTCTATTGGTCAATTCCTACTGGTCAATATTATGGTCGTCCTAGCTATCAATGTCACAGACTCCAATGTTGTTTCCTATTCGACCTAACTGTAACGTTTTATGACCCGGACCCGGATCCTCAGTCCGAGATCCTTATTCTCTTCTGGACTCGGACCGCGTACTTTCTGAATGCTTGTAGAATACACGTTCTACTTCATATCAAGTCTTCTTCTTTTACTCAGCGGGGGTTTGGAACGCTAGGATTATAATAGCCTGTTGTATCGCCAGATCCTTGATCCTCGCTCTCGTTTACTGACCAAGATAAACTCGCAATAGTTCAAGCATATCAAGTGACGTGTTTACGTCCATGCGTAACAATAAAATACAGACCATAGTTACGGACGTTGATTGTCGTCTGGATAGTTTGAGAGCTATAATACAATGAAACAATATGCATCATGTCGAGGTCAGGAAGTATTTCACCAGCTAACAGGTCGAAATATCCATGTAGCCTTTAAGAGTTGTTTACAAAATATCATAGATAGTGGAGTCGGATATAAATGACAGATATAAACAAACATACTTAACCTTACGGTTGGGTCGAAACGACAGCGAGAATTAGTTGCAGTACCTCACCACCGGACGTATTTCCGAGGAGCTTCTAACACGTCACAAATTTCCATGACATAAGTCGCTTCAAAATATAACTTCAGCCTATACCCTTATCAAATGAATTGAAGGTAGCTTTGATATCACTGGTATACTAAAAGTAAGACATTTAAGTACAAGTCCCCCAAATGCCCTGGTACGACCGATAGTGGAGTCTGCTTTCTCTCTCTCGAAACGCCCTCACATGTCCACGCGAATATAGCCACTGTCAGTGGAGTCCTATTCACTGCCTTCTCGCGGTGGTGCTGTTCATGAACTTGGGAGGACTAAATGTGAATATCCGGAGCTTTAACCGGGTTGGTGGATACGGAGTAAAGATGATCCGGATCAGCGAAGAACATTATAATACGGTATAAAAGCCGAGGTTCTTCGGAATTCATGAGGCCTACGCCCCTTCTGATAACCAGAACCCTTCCACGGTGTTTGAAGCCGGGAAGTTACATCCACCCTCATATCCATAACAACACACGAGACCGAATCGGTCACAATAAAATCCTTTCCACACCTCCTAATAACTGTCTTATCTCTTCGACCAACCCTTCCTTCAATCGATTGTCACCTCGCGCCACTGAAGGAAACGGTTTGAGCTCAGTCGCTTATGCGCTGTCCGACTAAACGGGACAGTACGGACTCGTAAAGATAAGGAAACTCGCCGTTGCCTCTTCGTTGTACTTACCATTGACTGCAGTTCAGAGAACGTAAGAGATAAGTTTTAAAGAAACCTCTCTAGGCCTCGTAAAAAAATTGGGCGCTCAGATATAGTAATAATGGCTGGTGGCTTTAACGCTCAAACAGAATGAAGGACTTCGTAGACGCCCAACTTCGAGATCAACAGGCTCGATTTCGTAAGGATCGATCGTGTACTGACCAAATAGTAACATTACGGATCATTGTGAAACAATCAATTGAATGGAACTCACCACTACATATCAACTTCATCGACTACGAGAAAGCATTCGATAGCATGGACAGGAAAACACTATGGAAGCTTCTTCGACACTACGGCGTTCCTGAGATAGTCAAAATCATACGGAATTCTTAGGATGGATTCAACTGCAAAATCGTGCACGGAGGACAGCTAACAGACACTTTCGAGATGAAGACCGGTGTCAGGCAAGATTGCTTACTCTTAGCCTTTCTCTTTCTCCTGGTGATCGACTGGGTTATGAAGACGTCGACATCTGGAGGGAGGCACGGTATCAACTGGATAGTTAGGACGCAGCTGGACGATCTGGACTTTGCAGATGACCTGGCTCTTCTATCGCACACGCAACAACAAATGCAAGAGAAGACTACTAGTGTAGCAGTAGCCTCAGCAGCAGTAGGTCTCAACATACATAAAGGGGAAAAGTTAGATTCTACGATACAACACAACATGCGCCAACCAAATCACTCTTGATGAAGTTGCTTGGAGGACGTTAACACCTTTACATATCTTTGCAGCATAATCGACAACCAAGGTGGATCCCATGCAGATGTGAGGGCGCGAATCGGCAAAGCAAGCGTTGAATTCCTACAATTGAAAAACATCTGAAACTCCAAACAACTTTCAACCAAAACCAAAATCAGAATTTTCAATACAAATGTCAAGACAGTTCTACTGTATGGAGCGGAAACTTGAAGAACTACCAAAGCCATCATCCAGAATTTTATTAACAGTTGTCTACGCAAAATACTTCGGATTCGTTGGCCAGACACGATCACCAACAACTTACTGTGGGAGAGAACAAACCAGATTCCATTGGAGGAGGAAATTAGGAAGAAGCGGTGGAAGTGGATAGGACACACACCACGGAAAGCAGCTAACTGTGTCACGAGACAAGCTCTCGCATGGAACTTTCAAGGTCAAGGGAAAAGAGGAAGGTCAAGGAACACATGACCGAGAAATAGAGAAAGACAAGAGAAGAATGAACGGAAATTGGAAAGAACTGGAAAAGGAAGCCCAGGATAGAGTTAGTTGGAGAAAACTGGTGGGCAGCCTATGCTCTATTGGGGGTAACAGTCATAAGTAAGACTTTAAAGCTCAAGTAGGTAGACTCAGTGAAAAGGAAAGACACCTGGGTGGATCTTATGGTGTCGCAGCCAATAGAACAGATAATGGTGACTGGCTGCTACGGATATGCTCACATAACCACCTATTCCTAGCAAACACTAACTTTTAGCATAAGGAGAAACATCTTTTGGTCTGGCGACCCGCAAAGCCGACCCAATGATGGACCCAACTAGATCACATCGCTATGGGCCATCGGTGGAAAGGTTCTATCGAAGACTGCCGTTCATTCTGGGGCACTTGTTTAGACTCGCACCATGCTCTAGAGAGAGCGCGTATTTGTTTACGCCTTACTGGACGCAAGAAAAATATCGCAAGGAAACCTCTTAGGGGCTCACTTAACGATGACAAAGCTAAGAATATATTTCAGGAACAACTAGAAAGACAGTTAGGCGACCATTTAGGCGATTCCCACCCTGAGGCAGCTTGGAATGATATCAATAAAGCTGTGGAAACAGCAGTGATATCTGATAGTAAGGTAAACCATAGGTCTAGGTAGAAGCCGTGGATCTCCGTAGCATCCACCGATCTGATGGATGCCCGAAAACTCATCCCACCTGTCTCTGAACATGACGAAAAACGAAGTAAGCTTAAGCGCAGGCTGATAAAAAGCCTACGCAACGACCGTGAACAGTGATGGGCGGAGAAAGCGAGAGAGATGGAAAAGGCAACGGCGTCAGGCAACAGGAGACAACTTTTCCGACTTATCAAGGGAACTGGAATTAGGAATCTTAGTGTAAGTGCGACTATCTCGGAAAAGGTTGGGACTATTATTTGTTCTCGATCTAGGAGACTGGATCGATGGGCAGAACACTTTATGGACCAGTTCAACTAGCCTTCTGCCACACTTCGGTTGCTCACGATCTCCAGTAATCCTGAATGGCAAGTGGACGTAAGCCCTCCAAACCTTCATGAAGTTGTAAATGCTATAGGAAATCTGAAGCGAGGGAGAGCTGCAGGACCCGGTAGATCGACTGAGATCTTAGGTAGAACCTGTGAACTGGACGTGATCTCATCAGACTGGTCTCAATCACTGACTTTCCCAATTTATAAGAAAGGAAAAAAGTCTTCTTGTGACAATCATAGGGGAATAAGTCTAACTAATATAGTTTCAAAATTGTTAGCCTCTATTATTCTTAGACGCCTTACTAGTACTCGTGAAGAGCAGACTAGAGAAAACCAGGCTGGTTTCAGACATGGCTGCATAGACCACATCTTCACACTACGACAGCTCCTGGAACACAGACACACAGTTAGGCGTCCGACAATAGTTGTCTTCCTAGACCTTAAGGCGGCATTAGACTCTGTGGATCGTGAGGTTCTATGGCAGTGTCTGTCATTGAAAGGTGTACCAAAGAAGAACATTAACCTTATACAAGCTCTCTACTCGAACACCACTGGTCAAGTGAGAGCTTATGGCGAACTGTCACCGGAATTCTTTACTTCAAGTGGTGTCCGTCAGGGCTGTCCACTCTCTCCATTTTTGTTTAATGTTGTCATCGACATGCTGCTAGATGTAACATTATCTTCGTTCGACTTTTCAGGAGTCGACCTTCGACCAGGAAAATCGCTTACTGACGTAGAATATGCCGATGACTTAGTTCTATTCGGCGAAGACGCTGACAAAATGCAGTCTTCTGACTACCCTAAGCAACAATGCAAGCATGTTCGGGCTGCGGTTCTCACCCTCGAAACGCAAAATGTTGCTTCAAAATTGGCTTGCATTGGCACCTGAACTAGTGATAGGGAGCGAAGTAGTCAAGCGTGTAGACCGCTCCACTTATCTGGGGCGTCTCATCGATGCTGATGTCCTGGTGACTGACGAAATCTCGGGACGGATACAGAAGGCTCGATTGGCTTTTGCCAACCTGCGTCACTTATGGTGCAGGTAAGCTATCCGTTTGCTAACCAAAGCACGAGTGTACTTTGCAGCAGTTCGCTCCGTCCTACTATACGGATGCGAGACTTGGCCGTTAAGAGTAGAAGATGTTCGCAGGTTACTGGTCTTCAATCATCGATGTTTTTGAAGCATTGCTCGTGTATCGTGGGACAACGGTATAAGCAATGCTGTCCTTAGGAAACGAGTTCTAGGTAGGAACGGCAAATCAATAGATGAAGTAATGAAACTTCATCAGTTGAGGTAGTTGGGACATGTGTTACATATGCCCGACCACCGACTGCCTCGACGAGCTATGTTTTGTGGTGTAGGAGTAGATTGGAAGAAAGCTAGGGGCGGCGAAACCGAAACATGGCAGAAATCCATGAAGTCACTGACAAGTGGACTGAGTCATGTTGGTAGATGTAAGCTACCTGGTTGGGGTCCGCGAGACGATAGTCACCGGTGCGACATGGCTCAGAATCGTTCGTAATGGCACAGGTGCATCCACTCTTTGTGTTCTATGAAATTCTAAGCTTCTTCATTCCTCATAATCTCTACCTTTCTCCTTCAAAATTTATCTTACTGAATTATACTTCTCCAATCAAATCTTCGCTCTCTAATCTTCCCCATTACTGCAAATACTTCTACTATCGCTATCACTCTTGGATTTGAACTGACAGTTGCGTCTCTGTGCTGATGTGGTATGGCAACGTGAACTAATGTACTCATGTACGAAGGTCTGCGTTGTATCTGTCTGTCCGTCTCATCACTTTATCTTTATCTTTCTAAGTTCATTTCACTAGATTCTACTTCTTGAATAATAACTTTAAAGCCTAATCTCTCTGATTACTGGTAATACCCTTACCACATCTACTATTATGGGATTTGAATGGACAATTGCATCTCTATGCTAATGTGGTATGGCAAGTTGAACTGATGTATGTTCGTTGTTGTTGATCGATTGACAGCTCACTCCTCCCTGCAAGGAGTGGATAATAAAGTGCCCCGTTGAGGACCAAAGACACTCCTACCATTTTGTCGGGGACGTTATATAACAAGTAATGACTGAATGGATTGCAGTGTGAATGATATAGGGAACTGATTTTTCCGAATTACTTGTGACAGTTAGTCAGATAATTCTATAATTTAGTCTAATAGACACATCTATTGGTTACATACGCTTAACGGCATGATATTTTAAGTGTGTTCAGATTGTAGGTTATTTGTTAATTGACGTTAATCATTATTCAGTCCGATTTATACAAACCTCACTGAAAATAAATAATTTAAAAAGCTGTGTATTCAAATGCCATTTTGATTTATTTCTGGGGTCTAATAAATCCACATTATAAGTCTTTGTGTCTTTTCTGTGAGTCATCTCATTGGCATTTCCAGTACCAAGCATAAGCCAGTTAACCATATCCGCAGATACAAGTGAGAGTCATGACAGATACCGTCGTGACATCAGCCTCGAGAATGGATCCATCAATACTTGGTTTCTTATCATTAGTGATCCATATAAGTAGGAACAACGCACATTTTATTAGATGCAGTTTTTGCTCCCAACTCATTAGCACTACTTGATTACCAGACTTCATATCAGTTACGTAAGCTTTATGAGATCTCACACGAAAGACATATCCATAGTTTTTCTAGTGACGTGGTAGAATATATCACTAGTTAGGAAAAGAGGAGAAAGGATAGAAAAGCTTTAGTAGCTTATTAAAACCATCTTAAAAAACTCCTGAAGTTAACCCGACAAGTTCAGACATTTCTTATCGCTAACAATATTACAGCCTTCACTAATACTGTTGAAGAACAGTGTTACACACTGCCCTGGTGATTAGCCTTGGCAAACTGCATTATTTAGAGTGAAAGTGTGATTTGATTTCTGTTGGGATAATAACATTTATATCTAAGGAATAATAATACTACAGTGCCTGATTGTTTCAAAATAGTGCCTAATTACACCCTGATAGCTACAGGAACAAAGATAAAAACAACTTACACCAGTTCCCGGCGTATTCGAAACTCATCCATTTCTGCCAAGGAAGATTCGTACACCTTCTGAGGGTGTTGGCACATGTACTTAACAATGAAACGAGTAATAGGATGCTGAAAATGAATAGACGACTAGTGGACCTACTTTGTAATATTCCCAGTAACGTGGTTCATAGTCTTCCGGTATGTCGGTTAACTCTGCTGGCCCAATAAACACATTGACAATAAAAATAAGAAACAATGTCGGAACGAGACCCAACATGATATAGAAGTGCTATATACATTTAACAATGATCCGATTTGCCTACCAAACTATCGAAGAGGACACGGGGCAGATATTCCGAAACCATTTTAGGCAATCTTCTACCATGACCCGCGTTCCTAGAGATTATTGTGGAAACTAAAATGTATAAATAAAAATTTGGAACACTAACCTAGAGGTGAGGGTATAATTCTCCGGGGGAAAACGGTACTAAAACCATACTGCTTTGTCAGAGTATGCGTTTGCAAGCAAACGTAATAAGGTCCAATATGCTTTACGTGTAGCAAAGATGCACTTCGGAAAACTGGATACATTACTGAACAACAACCTTGAAAACCAAACTTCCCGCATCAACTTCAGTCCATAGCACAATGGACGTTAGGTCGGTTGATGAAGACAGTCTAGTTAATACGTAAAGGCTTCTACCAGTTGTACTGACACTTTTTCCGTGCACTTCCGATCATTAACTACTTGATGAGAAAAGCTAGTTGTGAATCAAATCTTATATGATCATCGGTTTGGACCCGTCTATTAAAATCCAGACGCTTTTTCCAAAACCTAGCAATAAGGTCGCCATTCAGATTAGAGATCATTGGAGTCAAACAACTGATTATTACAAGTTAACTCAAGTAAACTTGAATGTTTCAACCACTGCCTTTTGGAAATATTTCTGCAATCGAATGAACTAGCATAGACAACGTTTCACGCAAAAGGATTGACAGCTCTTAAAAAACCTTCGTAAAAGCGCTGCAATTGTCTGTGAAGTGACTTTGGCTTTCGAATCGAAAAATACAAGTTGCTTAGTTTGATTTCGTACTGTTGTTAGTAAGAGAAAGCTTCATAGTCGGGTTACTAGAATATTTAAGAGAAAATGTAGAATCAGAAGCTAAATATAGCAGACATTTACTGTTAGAGCTACTCTCAGGTAATTCCAATAAAATCGTCATGAATAATGTCAGTAGTTAAGTGCTTATTGCCCTTGCCGTTATCTATAATAAGGATACCTACAAAATTACTAGATTTCCACTAAGTCATTAATTGCTATATCAACTCGACGAAATGATCAGCGAATATCTTGCGCACTCAACAGGACACTTTGAGAGACTTCGATTCGCTCATTGCCTCACCAACATTAATCAGACCATCTTATGCTCTTCGACCAATGATTACCTACCTAATAACTGTAGCATTTGTTTGCAAAGGACTCTAATTAGCAAGTCAGTTACTATTCTGGCTTTAGAATGACTGATCTACCCTCTGCCAGGCACTAAATTTATTTTGTTTGTACTTAAGCGCATAAGCTTTGGTACAGAGGATCAACCAAAAATTTATATGACACAAATTGCTTGATTTGTAAGTTGGCTTGGATACTGACCGAACGCCCAAACTGAAGCAGATGGTTTTCTTAGGGGGGTACACCTTGAGTCTTTAGCCCAAAATTCTAATATATAAGGACGTTGGACAACGTAAGGAGATGCAATCCCATGGTAGCGGATGACCATCGTAGAATCTTGCTTTTCCCCTTTATGTATGTTGAGACCTACTGCTGCTGAGGCTACTGCTACACTAGTAGTCTTCTCTTGCATTTGTTGTTGCGTGTGCGATAGAAGAGCCAGGTCATCTGCAAAGTCCAGATCGTCCAGCTGCGTCCTAACTATCCAGTTGATACCGTGCCTCCCTCCAGATGTCGACGTCTTCATAACCCAGTCGATCACCAGGAGAAAGAGAAAGGCTAAGAGTAAGCAATCTTGCCTGACACCGGTCTTCATCTCGAAAGTGTCTGTTAGCTGTCCTCCGTGCACGATTTTGCAGTTGAATCCATCCTAAGAATTCCGTATGATTTTGACTATCTCAGGAACGCCGTAGTGTCGAAGAAGCTTCCATAGTGTTTTCCTGTCCACGCTATCGAATGCTTTCTCGTAGTCGATGAAGTTGATATGTAGTGGTGAGTTCCATTCAATTGATTGTTTCACAATGATCCGTAATGTTACTATTTGGTCAGTACACGATCGATCCTTACGAAATCGAGCCTGTTGATCTCGAAGTTGGGCGTCCACGAAGTCCTTCATTCTGTTTGAGCGTTAAAGCCACCAGCCATTATTACTATATCTGAGCGCCCAATTTTTTTACGAGGCCTAGAGAGGTTTCTTTAAAACTTATCTCTTACGTTCTCTGAACTGCAGTCAATGGTAAGTACAACGAAGAGGCGACGGCGAGTTTCCTTATCTTTACGAGTCCGTACTGTCCCGTTTAGTCGGACAGCGCATAAGCGACTGAGCTCAAACCGTTTCCCTCAGTGGCGCGAGGTGACAATCGATTGAAGGAAGGGTTGGTCGAAGAGATAAGACAGTTATTAGGAGGTGTGGAAAGGATTTTATTGTGACCGATTCGGTCTCGTGTGTTGTTATGGATATGAGGGTGGATGTAACTTCCCGGCTTCAAACACCGTGGAAGGGTTCTGGTTATCAGAAGGGGCGTAGGCCTCATGAATTCCGAAGAACCTCGGCTTTTATACCGTATTATAATGTTCTTCGCTGATCCGGATCATCTTTACTCCGTATCCATCAACCCGGTTAAAGCTCCGGATATTCACTTTTAGTCCTCCCAAGTTCATGAACAGCACCACCGCGAGAAGGCAGTGAATAGGACTCCACTGACAGTGGCTATATTCGCGTGGACATGTGAGAGCGTTTCGAGAGAGAGAAAGCAGACTCCACTATCGGTCGTACCAGGGCATTTGGGGGACTTGTACTTAAATGTCTTACTTTTAGTATACCAGTGATATCAAAGCTACCTTCAATTCATTTGATAAGGGTATAGGCTGAAGTTATATTTTGAAGCGACTTATGTCATGGAAATTTGTGACGTGTTAGAAGCTCCTCGGAAATACGTCCGGTGGTGAGGTACTGCAACTAATTCTCGCTGTCGTTTCGACCCAACCGTAAGGTTAAGTATGTTTGTTTATATCTGTCATTTATATCCGACTCCACTATCTATGATATTTTGTAAACAACTCTTAAAGGCTACATGGATATTTCGACCTGTTAGCTGGTGAAATACTTCCTGACCTCGACATGATGCATATTGTTTCATTGTATTATAGCTCTCAAACTATCCAGACGACAATCAACGTCCGTAACTATTGTCTGTATTTTATTGTTACGCATGGACGTAAACACGTCACTTGATATGCTTGAACTATTGCGAGTTTATCTTGGTCAGTAAACGAGAGCGAGGATCGAGGATCTGGCGATACAACAGGCTATTATAATCCTAGCGTCCCAAACCCCAGCTGAGTAAAAGAAGAAGACTTGATATGAAGTAGAACGTGTATTCTACAAGCATTCAGAAAGTACGCGGTCCGAGTCCAGAAGAGAATAAGGATCTCGGACTGAGGATCCGGGTCCGGGTCATAAAACGTTACAGTTAGGTCGAATAGGAAACAACATTGGAGTCTGTGACATTGATAGCTAGGACGACCATAATATTGACCAGTAGGAATTAACCAATAGAATTAGACTTACAAAAATAATTCTCTTAGGATATTTGATGAATATCCTAACATTTATCTCAACACAATGCGAAATTCTGCAAGACTTGCTGGAGTTTGTCTATACACTTACCACTTGTTTTTAGCCATTATATATAATTCAGAAGTTCGTGCATCCGAGTAATTTCAGAAGCAATGACAGTGCTGTTGTATGTGTAATCACTATATATGAAGTGAAATGTTGCGATTTAGCCCGATCCGAGTCAGCACGACGTTATTTTGAGTGTACAGCATCAGGTGTATAACTTAAGAGTGCATGCTGTTTTATTATTTAACCACATTTTTGTTAAGCTTTCCTAAATAATTGCTGCTATCATTTTTTATTCATCACTTTTCTTTTCTTTACTTCCTCTGACTCTACTAATGGGAAGTAGCGAGTTGGATCAGTTCAGATTTGTACTATATTACTTATTTCTGTCCACTCGGCAGAAAATTTTTTCACTTAAAACTAGTCAAAATAGTAATGTCTTTAGTTTAACTTGGTAAAGCTAAAATACAATTTCTTCGTATTTGCCATTTTCATTTACTCCTTTTTCTTAGTGATGAGGAAAGATGGTTTCGTAAATCTCAGCTGGAAGAGGGCGACTTTCGTGGCTGGTATTTCATCCCAGTTAATCCAACTGGTGTTAACCGTTCATTTAGCAGACTCATGAGAGACCAAGAGTCTGCCCAACTCGCTAGTCGTTGATTACGAAACTCGCCAAAGAATTTTTTTTATCTAGGCGGAGTCAACTTCAGTTGTAGACCAAACATTATCAAAAGCTCTGATATACACATATTAATAAAAATTTCAATGTACTTACATGTTTTTGCTAATTGGTTGCTAGTCCCAAGTTCAATTTGGATAATTAAACAACTTTAATCAAAACAGTTTATTTTATCTCCGAGAATCTGAAGAACCATTTTGACTTATTGTAGTGCAACCAATAACTTACTTCGTATGTCTCTCAGTGAAATAATAAAACAGAATAATCCCATGTTCATAAAAACTACTTTCAGTTGATGCTCATTGACCTTAAAAACGTCGGTGAATACAACCACTTCAACGATTCATATCTAACCTAGAGCATGACGCAGATAGGCTGTAGTTTTAGAAATATTCATTTTAAAAGTAACAATTATGCTTCTGTGTTTTTTTGACAGTATCGATTACAAAAAGCACTAAAACGGGTTCTTTTTACTGTAATAATTATTAATAAGACGGTAAAGACCCATCTTTTCTTAATTGTGTAATCAATAGTTTCGAATTGGATTTAAATACATGGTTTCTGTCATAATTATTTACTACTGCTTAGCAATCAGTTCACAAGCAACTTAAATCCTCTGTGTAACAAAAGTCACCTTAATGTTTGCTGGAATCGCTCATTTAAACCAAAGCTTTAGAATCTCTTGAGTTTATATGGTTTTCTAATTCGCTAAGGGGTCATAAAATACAGCAGCATTTACACTGTAAGATGATTTTGTGTCACGAGTTGTTTTGCTTGCAAATACAGCAGCTATCATGATATTTTTAATTGTTTCACGGTCTAGTGGTCTTAGTTCAGGAGTCTCATGATTGTTATTTGACTTTTTGGGTGACTACTGAGTAAGTAGTTGAATAAGATATTGGGCTATATTGTGCATTGAATTAAGTAAACCCCAGTTTTTTATTTGCATTATAACGAGCAGTATAACCAAAATGGCAGCAACACAAACGGAAAGTTTGCGCTTACAGAGTACGAATAAACAAAGAGCACAGTAAAACAATCACTGGTACAATTGGTTATAATAATGAATGTTTCTATTAAACCGACAGCGTTCTCATCATAAAAGTGTAATCACTACAAACTAAAGAATGGTCTATAGAAATATCAAGTCTCGAACTCGGTTTTCAAGAAATGATTTATTGAACAACAAGTGAATGTGATTTCACATAACAGTTACTTAACTGATAATTATAACATGTGCAGATGGAGTCTCGATATTATTAATTCATATAGGTACCACTTTCCGTAAATTTAGTCTAGTATGTTTGAAATAGAAAAAATGCTATGCACAGGATAAAAACTATCTTTCATTAGTTTTCTCCCAAATCATATCACTTTACGCTTAGAAATATATTAATTTTATCCAGATACCTGGAATATTGTTGCTAGGGAGAGAATTTGTGTTATTAATATTCTGTAAGAATGTCTCTAAAGATCTGTTAGAGTTCCAAGATTTAATTTTCTAAAAACATAATATCTGTATCATGTTTTGACAGCAATCTTTATCAACGAGAGCCACTGGATACATGAGTGTAGAACTCCAGCGTCCGAATTCCTGATGTGAGTATCCAAGGGTAAATCTGAACAGAAGTAAACAATTAGTTTGTAAGTAAAAGTGCTAATTATCGCTGATTATGAACAAACTAAACATTGTATAATTATTTAAGTCCATACACTAAACATTTTCAAGTGACTTTACCACACTTGACAAACTGTTACTTTGATTTCAAATATTTCTGTAACTGATTTGTGGATTAAAGTTCATTTAATTTCTTGAAACCATCTCCACCAGTTAACACATATGGAAGTCTAAAACTTCGCTGTATATTCTAGTCCAGTTAAAGACATCCCAGAAAGTCAGCTAACTTAACTTGGAATTTTATTTCCTATTACGTGATTGCTCTTGATCATCATTGAAACGGTACAAATATTTTCAATCTCACGAATGAACTGCTAGTCTTATCGCACCTGAATTGTTGAGTAATAAATAGAACAAACAGTTTACTTCCTGAGATAAATTTGTCAGTAGTTCAAGGCGAAAAATGTCACTTCAAGAATCCAGACAACTGAATCTGCTAATGTAGTTAATTCGTTATTATTCAGTTTTTGTCGTGGACTGGATTTTATTTTCACTCTTCAGATCTGGCAATTTAATATCTCAAACATCTTATGAATAAGGTTTTGTCCTTCGTGTTCATTGCTATGTTGTTCTTTGTTAGATTTCACAAAACAATTACATTTAAAAGTGCTTAGATGATAAATTTTGACTTTAAGTTATTCAGACCTCCTTTTCAAACTCAAATCACTCATGTTGATTTCGAGACTAAACACAGTCTTTTTCAGTGCGACGTAGGCAAATAGCTCTATTAATAAACCAGTAGCTTTACTTTCAGATGAAAATCCAATATTCGCGTCTCCTTAAACAAGAAAAATAAGGTGGAATTTGTTAACCGTAAGCTGTTAGTGAGTTTTGGCTGATAGCCAATCAAAGTTATGTCGACCAAACCAAAGCTGTTATCTCAACGTGGCGATTGGACCTACCTAATATAACCGCTCAACAGAACTATTTTGGCTGGAATAAGTGTTCTTTTAGGTTCTACTACGTTAAGCAGGTAGGTTGGAGGACGATAAGACTAAGGGCTGCAGCTGAAGGTCTGAGATCGACGTCACATTACTGACAACTGCACAGAAGTGTGACTATATTACAGCGTTTGACTCAGATAACCGGCATTCACAACGAAGCTATTTTCTCACAACTGGAGAATCGGTCAAAAATGGTTAACTAAAAATTTCTTTGCTCATCTCATCGCACTGATCTACGTCTCTAGAGGTGAGACATTTTGAAGTATAGGGCTAATAAATAAGCTTTTCACACAAAGGCCGTATGTGACCAACCTCAATCAGTTATCCGTTGAACTCTACAGTCACACTTCTAGGTCGTTATTACCTCCAGTAATCCAGTTTCCTCTACAGGTCCCTAAAGAAGAGGTGTTCTTTCGTACTACAGGTAACCGGGAAGAGACATTCGACCTCACACCTCTAACAGCAGTAAGAATCCTTTTACTCACAATTAAATCCCTCCACTTTTTGACGTTTCTTTCAATCTCACTATTAGACATTTTCTTATGAGTATCTCCGACTGCCAGCAATAGTGGCTATTCGAATTCACAAAATGGTATTTACAGTCTCAAAAGAATAAAAAACAATGGTTGTCTGGTTTAATTCGTTTCATACAACTGATTACTTCTATAAAGTACAAACTTTGATTATAAAGGAAGTTAATTTCATACCTGATGACCTCCAATGTTAACACAACAATGAACACATAGATCATATTATCAGCATGATCGGATTCGGATCATGCCCTAATGAGAGCATGTATTTCTATAAATTGAACTGAATTTTATTTTTCAAAGTATTTACATCAAACGGACATGTTTTTCATCAAGTGGTTGTCAATGGTGTTGAAATGAAAACCATAAAAATCTCATTCAACTTTATAAAAGAAAGTTAAGTGAACGATTTTAGGTTTTCCAAACAGTAAGCAAATAATCCTGAGATTTAATGGCTAATAATATGATCTTTAACTTCGCAAACCACATACTAAAACTTACAAAAATAACTGTAAATGAGAAATCAAACGCTTCTTGTGATGATTCAGACTGCTGCCGTACATTTTTTCAAAGATTGTTAATTTCGTTTACATGTGTTAAAAGTTTGGAAAATAATTTTCAAATGAAATTAAAATCTCATGCACCTAATCAATCAAATATAATCAGACAACTTATTCAAAACCATGATAGTTCTTAAAATAAACTTCCATTTGTAAAGATTAAAACTGAAGACTTTTTGTTAATGATAGTACATGAATAATTAAAAATCATTACAAATAGATTAGGAGTTTGAATATCTATCTTCCTGAAATTTTTAACCGACTAATTGTTAATATATATAAACAGTAAGCGATACGGTTCCATGTTTTCCATATTTAGTATGAATAAATAAAGCATACATTTATATTTGAATTTTCGAAGGCTTATAACTTAACTTGTTAGCAATGAAGGATGAATAACTTCAGTATTATTTATAGTTGTTGTTTAACTAACGCACCGTTTTTGTAAAAGAAATCATTATTTATTTTATTTAAATAAGTCTTATACAAAAAGCATACGGTACAAATGATAGGAATAGTTTTCGTAATATAAGTTTGCAAAAAATTGAATTATTGGCTAATTGAAACCTTTTGTTTAAAATCATGAAGTTATACTCGTTTTTATTTGATTTAAGCATAGATATCATATGAAAAATAATGTGATTGTGTTTTTCAGAATGTACAATACATTGTATTAAACCAATGTACTTATCACTAATGTATCATTTGAATTCCATTAGTAATCCTATATATAAATTTCATTTATACCCTGAATTCTAACTATACGGGATAGTAGTAGTTCTTCAAAGATTTCATTCTGTCATCAGTAAAAGTGATTCATAGAAAATTCCTTGAAAAAGACACTCAATCAATAACAAGTTCTAGTTTCAATGTCCGATCATGGCAGATTAAGACTTCATTATATTTGAATACAGACAAAAAGTCTTCATTTACTGGTGATAGTTGAATGAAATATTCACTAATTTTAGAGATCAAATGAAAACACAGAAATTCAGTCCAATTTTTAAAAGAAATTACTCATAAAACATGATCCAAATATCGCATTTTAATAACAAGTCAGTCATTTAAACTGTAACACATTTTCAAAATGTTATAATCATAATAATAATGTCCATATTCAATATTATATGATTCATACAACATGGAATTCTCAAAACAGAATATTTTAACAAGTTTCTTTTACAAAATCAACCAAAAGACACCCAACTAATAACTGCATATATATATTTGTCATTTAAACGATAAAACAATGCGTTTATAATGTTAACATTGTTATAAGTGTTAATTACACTTAATTTCTAATGTTCATATGATGTTTCACTTCAAAGTAATTCATCAACAATAAGTTTCCTAAAATATATATTTTTTTTTCTGGAAAAAAAAAATTTGAAAAATTAATTACATTTCAACTTATAGTCGTAGAACAAACAGTTGATCAATTCAAATCAATTTGTTAATGCTTAATTTTATCGATCAATAATTCAACAAAATTACCAAATGGTAGAATAAAATTTTCATTGAATTAGCCAAACAAGAAAAAAAAATAATAAATTAATATAATCAAGAAATATGCGTAAATAATTGAAAATAAAATAGGAAAGTGCAATTTATTAGTATATTATTATAATACCATTACTATAACTGATTACATCATAAAATAATATTCAATAGTTCACATTTATTTACTCAGTATATATATATATAAATAGATTAATTAACTATTTTAAATTTTTCGCTCTGTTTACTGTTTATTTTATCAAAATATACATATTATTATACATTAAAACAAAAAAATTAAATAAATAAAATCAAACAAATTTTTGTCACGTATAAAGACACATGAAAATTCGATTATTATTCTTATTATTATTACAATTTTTAATTATCTTTATACAATGTATTCCATTCATCTTTACAGACAATTTAAATAATAAACCTGATGAAAGCTTATCAACTTATTATTATGTTGTACGTTCACCAAAAATAGAAAAACGTACAGAAACAGAAGATGAAACATTAGCACATACTAAAGAAAAGACAAATGTTGATACAAATGTAAAAACTTATACAAAAACAACAAATTCATCTATGCCATCTGCTGTTTTATTAGCGGCATCATCAACCTCATCAACATCATCATCACCTTCATCAACTTCATCATCAACGAAATCATCATCATCAGCAAAATCATCATCAACTTATGATAATAATGCAAAAAATTATAACAATGTAAAACCTAATGTGACTATAAGTTCAGAAAGTATATCTCAGAATAAAAATGCATTGAAATATACGAAATTGATAAAAAAACGTCGTGAAGTTAATGAAGTTATTAAATATATACCAAAATCAACTTATAATCAACAATCAACTAAATATACTAATCATGATAACAAGAAGATTCCGAATTATAATGTGAAAAAAGTAACAAATGATTATAACAGTGAATATGATGATAACGGCTATAATGATAATGATAATAACAATAATAATAATGAGGACAACAACGATGACTACAATGATGACAATTACAATAATAATAATAATAATAATAATAATAATAATAATAATAATGATAATAACGACTATTATTCATATGATAATATTAAAAATACTAGGAATTATAATGATGATCAAAAGTATGATGTTAACAATGATAATAATGAAAAACGAAGCAATACATATTTCAAAAATAATAATTATAATAGGCATAAACAAGAATCTAATGAAAATTATCATGTAAATAATAATTATAGAGTTAAAAATATTAAACCTCAACATTTTGTTTACAAATATAACAATAGAATAAGAAATAAACAGCAATATAATAAAAATAATCATCAACATCGTCCTCGTCATCGTCAACATCATCATCAGAAGAAGAAGAAGAAGAGGAACTGGAAGGAGAAGAAGAACTACTACAATAATAATCATAATAATGATAATAACAACAACAACAACCGAAGGCGTCATAATTTAAAGAATAATTTCAAAAAAATTAATCATTACAGTCGTTACGGGGATCGAAACAATCATAACAGTCATCGTACTTACAAGTACAACCATAATAATAATAATAATAATCGGAATGATTTCAATGACTATTCTAACTACCATTACAACAATGATCACCATAAACGTCATCGGAGTCACAGTGTCAAGTATAGTTTTAATAACAATAATAATTATTATGATAACAATAATCATAATCATAACTATAATAATAATAATAATAATTATAATGATAATAATCATAATTATAATTATAATAATGATAATCATCATCATCATAATAATCATAATAATAATCATAATCATAACTATAATAATAATAATGGTAATAATAATAATGATAATTATAATTATAATATTCATAATAATCATAATCATAACTATAACAATAATAATAATAATGGTAATAATAATAACAACTATAATCATGATAATGATAATTATAATAATCATAATTACAATAGTAATAATCATAATAATAATCGTAATCCTAATAAAAATGATTACAATAGATACGATAATCATAGAACCAATCAATATTATAGTCCTGAAAGTAATAGACATGATTACACTAATCCTAGATATCATCATAATGAAAATTATGAAACTAACGATGAAAACAATAATAATAATAATAATTATGATTCTCATTATTATAATATATACAATGCCAGAAATTATATGCCTAATGGAAATCATGGTAATCAAGTTGTTACTCGTAGAAGTGGGCTAGGTCCACCGAATTATTACAATTCCATAGGAGAAAACAATGAACAAAATTATCAATCAATGCAAAGTAAAGAGGATGAACAACCAGATTCTAATCAACAAACTAATAAATATACAAAAGAAACAGCTGAAGCTGACGACTTTAATCCAAGTGTACAACCTGGCGGTTTCATGTCTACTATGGATACTTTCAACGATATGTTTGGCTTTGGAAAAATGGGTAAAGGAGGATTAGATTTTTAAATTTTATACTCATTGAAATAACACAATTATATTTCATTGAAATTCATAAACAATGACAATTGTCGTAAAAATAATGTTTTATTTATAAAATCTTTGTCTCTCTTTTTCTCCTACATAATAAGACCAATTACTTGGAGTTTATTTATAAGAACAAAATTTTCTTTAGTCAAAATGACTTAAAATTTGTAATTGAATATTATATACATATATATATGGTTATCATATAGTTCTAACATCTGAAATACAAGTATAAACTAACTTGATAATGTGAATATTTTTCTTTGAATTAATTCATCACAGATTCATAATTATGGTGAAGAATTTGCAATGATGTATGATAAGAAATCATTCAATCTTTATTTTTGGTCTTTTAAGTATTCATCAGCAAGACGCATCTATAAATCTGTTATGCTCCTCAAATAATATGCTTGCAACTATTACTAGTTCACATTACTTGGTAAACGAGAGCGAAGACAAATGATCCAGTGACACGATAGGCTACTCTAATCTGAGAGTCCCAAGGCCCCTCTAAGTAAGGGAAGGAGTCTTGACAAGACATAGAAAGTGTATGCTACATGCACTCAGAAAATATGAGGTCGACAAGCACACAAATCAAGTTTATTTATACATGATAAACTGTCCTTGGGAGGGCCACAAAAATACCGTACTAAAATAATACGTCAACCAATAACAGCCAAGGATTGTACGATTGGGAAATGTAATCCCAAGGTCAACTGATCAGCCCATGCGCGAAAGCATAAAATCCAAAATTAGGACCTTTATCAAGTGAGTTCTGAGGATCTAACGTCCCCAACAAAATCAGAGAAAAATAATTCATTTTAATTGCCAAAGTGGTCAATGAATTTCTGAAATAGATTCTACTACCCTACAATGAGTCACAATCGCTGAAAATTACTATATCATTAAATTTGATGAATTAATTACAAACTTTATCGATATGATTTTGCCTTAATTGAGAAATAGTTAGTATCATGTTGTGTACTGTATACTGGCTTAATCACAATCAAGTAAATGTTGTTTCTGAATGAAGTAATGTAGCCAGTATTCTATTTTTCATATGAATAATGCACTAAATTCCATTCACTCGGTTATTGTCAATAAGTCTATCAAAAATAAATAAAGCAAATTGTTTTATTCAATATTATATGTCAAGTTATGAATTATTTCACAAATTTGATTTCCATAAACTTTTCACTATCAGGCGTATGTTTGATGTATCAATACTCATGTGACTGCTTCTCATTTTTCCAAAGTAAAGACAAGCAGTAAATTATGTAGAGGATCTCAGTAGTCCCGATTAAATAAATTCTTTAGTATTTAGCTGTGCGACAGATTGCGGTTAAAATACGGAGTTGTGGCTAATAAAAGTAAGATTTGATTGGTCACTATACGATGACCTACGAACACAGCTGAGTCATCGTTAAATATGTGACTTCCTTTCCATTAATGAGTCATACCCTGGATTTATTGATTTTCGACTGCCTGAACTTGTGTTGGATAAAGCACTGTATAATCTATATTCTGGCTTTCGATATTTGGTCGTGAATTGTGTATATGATATAATTTATGCAGTCTGTACACAATGTATCAATCAAGTATCTTGTCAAGTAGTAGTATAAATCTCGGTCCTGACCGTATTATCCTTTGATAGTAAGATATAATGGCAAAAGGAAAATATTCGAAATCTCCGGTTGTATCGCATGCATAATTAATTTCTTATAATAAAAATCTAATGAAAAAAGTCACTGTAATATTTTAACAATCAAACAACACCAAAATCAGGATTTTCAATACAAATGTCAAGACAGTTCTACTGTATGGAGCGGAAACTTGGAGAACTACCAAAGCCATCATCTAGAAGATACAAGTGTTTATTAACAGCTGTCTACGCAAAATACTTCAGATTCGTTGGCCAGACACCATCAGCAACAACGTACTGTGGGAGAGAACAAACTACATTCCAGTGGAGGAGGAAATCAGGAAGAAGCGGTGGAAGTGGATAGGACACACGTTACGAAAAACACCTAACTGCGTCACAAGACAAGCTCTCACATGGAACTCTCAAGGTCAAAGGAAAAGAGGAAGGCCAAGGAACATATTACGCCGAGAAATAGAGAAAGACATGAGAAGAATGAACAAAAATTGGACAGAATTGGAAAGGGTAGCCCAGGACATAGTTGGTTGGAGAAAACTGGTGGACGGCCTACGCTCCATTGGGGGTAACTGGCGAAAGTAAAGTAAAGCAAATAAGTAATATTTGCACAAATAAAAAAATAAGTGACTCAGAAGTTTGGCAAGGACAGAAAGCAATTAGAGAGATATGAGCAATCAGCGATAATCCCTCACATTATTCTACAATGTATACCGTAAAGCATGATTATTTTGACGCCTATAGACAGCTTTGAGTATTCAAGAAGTATATATAGCAAACCATATGAAACACAATATATGATCAGTAAATTATGAGTTTAATTGTGCTGGAATAGCAACATGTCGACCGTACGATTGATATATCCCAGTAAAGATGAATGTAACTATTTCTTGTAATATTTAACTTCACTTACAACGGTTTTTCAGTAGAGTTATGATAGTTCAGTCATCATATCATCAGTACCAGGTTAAAGTTTCAGAAAGAGTATCAGCCCAGGATACAGCTATATTCAGATGACGATTCCTAAACTGAAAGGGACTTATATTCTGAATTCTACAGTTAGCTGCACTGAAAATTCAATAAAATGTATGATTGTTAGACTTGTCAAACATTTATTCTTTCATTCGATCAGAAATTTCAACTTGAAGTATCTCAGTAGCTATGAAATAACCTAAGTATTTGGCAATTCTTAGAATGAACTCTATTGTTAAATGTCAGTATGAACGATGAAATATTTCTAATCTTCAGAGTATTGATTGGGTAAGTAAAACAATCTACAGATAAGTATAACCTGGATGAATTATAATAACTTAATGACTGAAATTCTACGTAATAAGGATCTCTTGGTATCGAATTCGTTTTAAAACACATGATCATATGGCTGTAAGTCCACTTCGAATCTTGGAATAATCTCATCCTGCATAATTGATGTATTAAAAATAACCAAAAAGAGGTGACCTTATGAAATATTTTAATGGTAAGAAACAGATAGTCTAGGTATTCAAGAAGGTTGCCATATTATGTGATGATGTCCAAAAAATCCAAAGATATTATATAACTATCCGATTTAATTTGAATTCAGTGAATTAAATCATTGTCTTTTCAGTTTGAAGCGAAACTTGAAACTTTGTCAGTAGTACCACATTATATTAATTTTATTTGTCTTTCTAGATACTTAGTATTACGTAAGTGGTAAAACTAAAAATAAGTGCGGTGTCTCACTAAATAATTAGTGAAACTTAAGTAACAATTAGATTTGTATATTGTTGTTCAAAAGAAATTTAAAGAAATATCTGAAACTAACTACCTAGTTTCATAGATTCAAAGTATATCAGATAACATGAGCGAAATTACATGAACTTGATTCATAACCAGAAAATATAATAAACGAATGTAATCGAAATAACATGTTAAAACCGACTAGTTGATAGTCTTCTTAATGGCTACTTATTTGATAAGCTATCAGTGTATGTGTTGAGTTACTATTATACTGTGCTTGATATTTGTGACCAAGGTGGATTTCTTATGATAATGTTGTGTTCTACTTGAATTTGGAGTTGATTATTTTTTCCAGAACGATAATGAAAGTTTCACATTCAAACTTCTGTCAAGTGTTCTAATCTTGGTAATTTCATTCATTGACATCAGATATGAACATAGTGTTAGGATATTCATCCAATATCCTAAGAGAATTATTGGTCTATTCCTATTGGTTAATTCATACTGGTCAATTTTATGGTCGTCCTAGATATCAATGTCACGTGCTCCAATGTTGCTTCTTATTGGTTGTCCTGACTATCAATGTCACTTCAAATGTTGCTTCCTATTGGTCGTCTTAACTGTCATTGTCACAGACTTCGATGCTGTTTCCTATTCGACCAAAATGTAACGGTTTATGACCACGACCAGGTCCAAGACCCGGTCCCGTACTTTCTGAATGCTTGTAGAAAACAAGTTCTACTTCATTTCAAGTCTTCTTATTTATATTCAATATAGGGGTCTGGGATAATCGTATTTGAGTAGAATGTCGTGTCGCCGGATCCTCGATCCTCGATCTCGTTTTCCGACTAGTTAAACTCGCAATAGTTCAAGTATATCAAGTTGATGTAATTACGTGCAGGCGTAACACATAGGATATATTGGTTAATGGCATTGTATTTTCATAAAAAGAGAAGGTATCAGTGTATAAAAGAATCACAGAGCCTTTCTTAACAGAAATTCATTCAACTAATGTCAGCTCGTATTCATTCATGTTTATCGTTCTTTGTTTAGTCAGTTTTAATTATTACATGATCAAACATAATTACAGATTTCAGTCCAAAATTCAGTATACTATGATAATAGTGGTCTATAATAATTCATCTTAAAAATTACCAGTAACTTTTCTTTTTTCTCGAAGGACGAAGTGCAATATAACGTAATGATTCACGTTGCTTGATTATCTGTCTTTTGTATAGAAAGTTTTCATTGAATCGTGTTTCAACATGCTTTGATGAATATGAGTTGTTGTTGTGTTTACTTGTCGGTATATCACTACTGTTTATTCGTTTCTGATTACTTGAAAGTGAAATATCTGATTGTTTTGTTTTTTGATAGTTCAAATTATTTGTTTCATTCAAATAACTATTTGGTGTAATTGTTACTTGGTTATTTCCTGCAAATGATTCAAAATTATAATCAGCACCATTATCGATAAACTTATTGATTTCAAATTGATTATTTTCATCATTAATATCATTTTCATCAAAATCATAACTAGTAGATGAAGGTAAAACACTATCAGATTTTTTATGTTCTGTAGTAATTTCAGTGAATTCTTTTACATGTTTCAATGTTTCCGTTTCAATAGTTTTAAGCTTGTCAACGCCAGGAATAATTCGATAATTCACTGGAGAATATGATCTTGGATAATAGGAATAATATTGATTAGATGGAAGATAACCATTCAATGAATAATCATATTTATCTAATTTTTTATTCAAATAATAATAATAATAATTAGGCTTTTGATAACTCAAGTAATAAAATGGTAGAAGCCTTTTATGTATTGTTGTATGAACTATCCCATGTATTGAATTATAAATGCAAGTTAGATAGTATAAAATCAATAAGCTTATATAATACATAGTGTCCATTTAAATAAAAACAAATTTGATACAGTATATCAAAAAGTATTTATTTATTGAATACATACATAGTTTATTTCTTCTTCTTAAATAGTTATAATTATTATTTCTTGATTTTGATAGAGATTTAATCAAAATCATTAAACTATTGTCTTCTTGCACTTGATATATATATTTTCAAATTTTTTATCAATAAACCTAATTTTGCTTAAATCGATAAGTATTATGAAATTGATTGAGTTCTACTGTCGAACAAATAATGTGATTCTTTTCTTACGTTGATTAACTAGTATAAGGTTACGTTCTGTAAGTCAAGTAGTTTAATTGCGATTGTTTAGTGATCATTCTGTACAATGCTATCAACATCTACGACAGGCTAAAGTAAGCGTTTTGGTAACTATTTCAAAAGTATCATATCGATCAGATCTGATAGCCCTGTTTACGATTGGTTATCTACATGTGTAGTTGTATTTTTATCAGCCGTTTTGTTCGACTAAACTCTATTCATAGCTTTACGACTAAATCAGACCGCTTGAAGAATATAACATCAGCAAGAGATAGATCACTTGTACATGAAAGAAATCTTATTGATGCTATTAGGGTAATAATCTGTTTAACAAATACCTTCTAGATAATGAAGCAATATCATGATAAGTTATGTTAATCAATAATATTTTGTAATCTTTTACTAGATTGATATGTTGTATTGTGTGAATAAAATAATTTAAAACCAATCTGATTATCTACTTCCTTAATCGCTTGATAGTATGTTGAAATAGTAATTTTGTTTCATTCTAAAAATGTATGTTAGAAAACTGAGTTTATGTTATGCCTGCACGTAAACACGTCAACTTGATATACTTGAACTATTACGAGTTTAACTAGTCGGAAAACGAGATCGAGGATCCGGCGACACGACATGCTACTCAAATACGATTATCCCAGACCACCTCCATACTGAGCAAAAATAAGAAGACTTGATATGAAGTAGAACTTGTTTTCTACAAGCATCCAGAAAGTACGAGGTTCGAGTAAAGAAGAGAATCAGGATCCCGTACTAAGGATCCGGGACGTGGTCTTGGGCCTGGTCGTGGTCATAAAACGTTACAGGTAATGCGCATTTATACATTTTGGTCGAATAGGAAACAGCATCGAAGTCTGTGACAATGACAGTTAAGACGACCAATAGGAAGCAACATTTGAAGTGACATTGATAGTCAGGACAACCAATAAGAAACAACACTAGAGCAGGTGACATGATATCTATTATGACCATAAAATTGACCAGTACAAATTAACCAATAGGAATAGACCAATAATTCTCTTAAGATATTGGATGAATATCCTAACAGTTTATGAAAAGTTTAATCACAAACACCTACATCAAATATAAATTATATAGAAATACCATAGATGAAATGATATTTTATTCTCACTTGTAATAGTAACAATAGATAATAATGAGTGGTTGAGATTAGTTGACATTATCCCGACCATATATATAATTCTTGTTAGCACCTGTTAGTAAAGCCGATGTGAAAAGTAAACGAATTTTGAAACTAATCGCTCACCACTACAGTAGGAGATCGTTCTGTGAAGTAATTCTTTCTATTACTAATTTCTATTTTGAAGAATAAAATTAAATGTAGCAGTACATCCTCATTTCTAGGACGTTCAGATGTGTGACAGTATTTGAGTGTTATAGATTGATTTAACTCAAAACTGATGACTAGATGGCTTAAAATTTTTAGTTATTCTATGGTCGGTCACCATAAACAATGGTCTGTCATTTATGTTAGTCTACATAATCTATTTTTATATTATACTCTTACTCTTAAACAGGATCTTAAGATCCTCTACGCTGGTGTGTTCACGGCTGACAGCTGAGTTTAATTCCAAACGCTTAAAATCAAATGTGCAACTAAAATTACTTCCTTATTGCAGTACTCACCCACTAAATCAGTAAAAAAAAAGATGATCAAAGGTAATTGGATAACTCAAATCTATCTATCATTGAAAACATACTGGATAACTTTAGCTGGATAACTGTGTGATGTAGATTTGTTCTGTCAACTATACAACTCTTCATCTCTTGTCATTTTAATTTACATTCGCAGATATGTGTGGGTTATGATTAAAAATTACCAATCTATGTGATAATAATTCATACTGAAAGTTGGTTAAAATATAATGTTTAAAAAATTATACTATTAATTTTACTCTAGTATTAATTTTAAGTCTTTTTTTAAACTTCTGAACTTAGTAATTCGATATCTTTTCGAACGCACCTAAACTGTAGTGAACGGGAACAGAGGTGGGGCAACCGGATATAACGAGAATTAAAGAGTTACTCAGTAAAATTGGAAAACCATATCGTAAATTGTTCATTTGCAAATTATCAGTTCATCAAATCGAACTGGACTGTTCCTGTTGCCAAACATCAATCCATTGTCACTATTCATGCGTTTTATACAAATTCCATTGTTTTCTAACTCCTCCTTTCTTGATCTCTCCCCATCTTCCGCTGCCAGACATTACGTTGACACTCACGTCATATACTACTTATAAGTAGCTCACACAAAACGATGATCATTCAATGACACTAATATTAAAACACACTCTGCTGAATGAAAAGTGACATTTACGTGTTTGGCTGACTGAATAATTATTGAATGAAGGCTACTTATATACTAATTATTAATGACGGTTTTGTGAGAGATTCATTTCAGGGACATTAATCGTTCAGTAATACATCACATAACACCGCGTGAAGCTCTTCTGGGGCTAATTCAGGTTACGGGCAGGGGTAAACAAGGGGGTTAAGTTTTGCGACGTTAGATCCCCAGAACTCACCTGGTAAAGGTCCTAATTATGTAATTATTCCTGAAATTTTGAATTTCTATGTCTTCGCGCCGAGAGACGCTTAGTTGACCTACAGCTTACGTTTCCCACCCGGAAAATCCTTGACTGTCATTGGCTGACGGATTGTTTTAGTACGCTATTTTGTGACTCTCCCAAGGGCGCTACTATCATTGTACAAATAGGCTTGATTTGCATGCTTAGGAACCTGTACCTTTCTGGGTATCTGTAGAATATATTCTGTACGCCTTATCAAAACTTCTTGATCTAGTTATCGGGCCTGGGGCAATTCGATTAAAATAGCCTATCGTGTCACTGCATCATTGATCTGCTCTCAGCTTACTGAGTAATGTGAACCCGTAATAGTTTCAAGCATATCAGCTGATGAACATATCAGTTAGGTATGGAGTTAGCAACAACATTCCGTAGAAAATCAGCTCTATAAAAAACACTAACCGGAGAAAATTATTCGAACCACTTAAACTTTGCGCTGGAAGTTTGAAAGTCTTCATTTAGAAGAAGAGTTCCTTCAAAAGTCACGAAGTCGATGCCCAAGTTGACAACCAGAACAACAATCAATATACGTACATGGAATGTGAGACTGGATGAAGCATTCAAGTTGCTGATGACATCATGGGGCGACATGGACTGGGAGAAAGGAATGAAAACGGTGCGAGATGCCTTCAACAAAACGGTCATAGGCGGCCCCATATTCCTGCAAAAATGCATGCAAAAATCCTCATGGGTTTCATCGGATCACAGCACAGAACCAAATCGATCACGTTTGCATCAATAAAAAGTTCAGAAGGACCATAGAAGACGTAAGAACAAAGATAGGAGCTGACAAAGCCTCGGGTAATCACTTGGTAGTGGACAAGGTAAAACCGAAACTAAAGAAAAACTGGGCAAATGGACGAACAGCGTTATAAAAGTCTAATACGGTGTTTCTTCGAAATACTAGCAAAGTCAAAGAATCCAAGATATTCCCCAGAAATAGGTTTCAGGCGTTTTATGATCTACTCGATGAAGAGTAACCCACCACGCATAACATCAGAAAGGGATCTAGGGTACAATAACCTCAGCATCGCACGAGGTTCTGGGCCACAAGAAGCATCATCACAAGGAATGGATCACTGTTGATACACTGGATAAGATTCAAGAAAGGAGAAACAAGGTGTCAATCTATATCAGCCGAACAAGAGCAAAGAAAGCCATATGCAAGCTAAATACACAGAAGCAAACAAGCAAGTGAAGAGGAACATCAGAGCTGAGGAACGTATATATTTGAAAGATCTAGCAATGATAACAGAAAAAGCTATAAAAAGGGGAAACATGAGACATCTGTATAATACAACAAATTAGCTCACTGGAAATAATCGTAAACCAGAACAACCAACTAAATGATTTAGACTTCGTACATAATCTAGCTCTTTTATCCAATGCACAACGACAAACTCGGGAGAGATGGCTAGTGTAGCAGCAGCCTCAGCAGCAGTAGGTCTCAACAAAAACAAGGGGAAAAGCAAGTTTCTTTAATACAACACAACATCAACAAACCAAATCAAACTTGACGGGGAATTTCTGGAAGGTGTAGAAACCTTTACATATCTGGACAGCATCATCGACAATCATGGTGAATCTGATGCAGATGTGAAGGTGCGGATCGGCAAAGCAAAAGACAACATTTCTACAAGTAAACAACAACTAGAACTCAAAACAACTATCAACCAACACTCAAGTCATCACTTTCAATATAAATGTCAAGATAGTTCTACTGTATGGGGCTGAAACTTGGAAATCTACGAAAGCCATCATCCAGAAGATACAAGTGTTTATTATCAGTTTCCACGTAAAATACTGTGGATCCGCTTGCCGAACACCATCAGTAGCATCCTACTTTGGGAATTAATAAACCGAATCCCAGCTGAAGAAGAAGCGCTGGAGGTGGATAGGACATACATTGCGGAAAATATTCATCTGCGTCACATGGTAAATCCGAACTTGGAATAATCAAGGCCAAAGTAGGAGCAGTAGACCAAAGAACATAGTACTTCCATAACTGGAAGTATACATGAAAAGAGTGAAGAACAACAACAATTGGAGAGAACTAGAAAGGAAATCTCAGGACATATTAGTTTGGAAAATGCTGGTCAGCGGCCTATTCTTCATTGGGAGTAACAGTAAGTTAGTAGGTAATATATAATATATAGAGGATCGATTTCCTACAGATTTCACGTAAGTTAGGGTGATGATTACCAAGTAGCCTGTAACCTAGGTCTAGGCTAGTTTGCTGTTTCTCTCTAACCAAGTAACATCATCATACAACACAGGGAGTTCCGAATTATTTTATTTAGTAATGAAATTACATTTTGATCTGTCTTAATTTAGGTACTACTGAACGATCATATATATATCGAACGCTTATGTGACAAACGTTACACAATTCCTTTTTTTAATGTCACATTTTAAATTACTCTTATTCAAGATCGTGTTATGAATATATGTATTACATTGTAGTGAGAGCTTGGATGTCCAGCTCACAGGGCTTCGCCCCATTGTCTTTTGACCTTGTCAGTCATCATGCATATGTGCGTTGCTTTTATTCGTGTGTGTGTGTGCACACCTACGTCTCGCTTATTACATGTCTGGCTCATTTTTGTCTGACTAGTATTTCTTTAGTCATGCTAAATGGGATGAAGTTGGCTCTTTCACGTTCTCCATTTCAATTTACTTTCATTCGCTCCGCTTTGATTGTATGCTTTTCGTTATCATGTCTGCATGAACATTTGTCTGAAATTAATTCATCCAACCGAATCCGTATTTGGTTTCTTATTAACGCCGTCGCGCAAACGGGATTCGCTTAAGTATAGTATACTGAAACTGATGGAGAGATTTATTTGATAACATATTGAAATGTTCATAAATAATGGAGCCAGATACGCAGGCCACCAAAACAGTGAGCCCTACATTGAATCTAATACTTCAACAAAGTGGTTATCCGGGTGTCTATTCTAACGTAGCAAACAACATAAATACCATTCATCAGAACACTTAAATTATAAATGGAGTATATGAATATTTTATTTCAATTAGGTTCTCGTCATAGGTGCAATCTTTTTTATACCAACTAGATAATTAACAGTCAATTGACAACATGTTTGAATTTTACGGTTACTTATAAAAATAATAATGGCTAAATTAAAATATAACATGAAAATCCAAATGAATAGATCAGTTATTGTTAGGATCGTCACTAAGTATGCTTGAAGCTATTTCGGGTTCACCTTAGTCGATAAACGTGAACGAGACAATTACCAGCGTCCAGGTAGGCCACTCTGATCTGAAACGGCTAAAGAGAAGTCTTAATAAGCGTAGGAAGTATATTTTACAAACACCCAGCAAGCACAATCCAATCAAGCACACAAATCTTGTTTACTTATACATCATAGAAACGTCCTTGGGACAGTCACAAAAATAGCACACTAAAATACACAGCAGCCAATCACAGCCAAGGATTTTCCTGGTGGGAAATGAAATCTTAAGGTCAACTGATCAGCCCATGCTCGCAAACGTGAAATCCAAAATAAGCCATTCGTCAAGCGGGTTCTGGGGATCTAACGTCCCCAACAGTTATAAAGTTCAAAATTTTGTTAAATAAACTGAAGTAGATTGTTTGTTGATGAAATAACAATTACTGGAAGATGAACATATTAATTATCTTGAACAGCATTGTGAGTATTCGAACAACGCGTTTGACATCAAGCCGACTAATGAGTTTCAAAAGAAATGAAAAAAAATGAGTAACACTGATGATGAAAGTATGAGAAATGAAAAGAAAATGATAAGAAACGTCAAAAAGTTAAGTATTCTTTATAAAGGATCATTTCATTAGGTAGATAAGAAGGGTAAACAAAGTGATCATTCTAACATATTGTAAAAACATGAGTAAAATTTGTTTCTGTGAATGATTATGGCTTATATAATATATATAGAATCAAAAATACTGATGAACTGGAGCAAGTTGGATAGATTTCTGAGCATTATCTTTTTGTCATTATTGTGCCTAATGCTAACTAGGTATTCCAGAATACAGTTCTTTGTATATTCTGTTTTCAATTAAGAATTTTAAATTCTCATTTGAATCAGATTTTATAATTGTTATCTATCACCAACAACGAGTGTAGGATTTAATTTGTCCTACAGATGTAATTCTAGAACGGTAAACGCAATATTGGCGAGCACAGAGTCGATGGGAAAGTTACAGTTATAACAAGATCAACTTTTGCTTTAAACTTTATCTGTTTCTAAACATAAAAACAATTAGATTAGTACAATAACTAAGGAAATCACAATTATCGAGTAAGACGAGCAAACGTACTGACCAATATAGCGTGTCTTATGAAAATGAGTAAAGTTATGAGTCACATCAGTATAATAAGATAATAATGTCAATCAATTTGTAGGTCATTTACAACAAAGCTTACAAACACGTCAGATCAGATCACGTGGTGGGCGCTTAAACCACGATTTGATTGGTTAGTTATGACATAAATACAATTAGTTATGGAAATAACTAACAACGGGCTTCCTCAACTATCAAAAACCTGGTTTTAAAATATATGACAGTATGAACACTAACTATCACTGTGCCTATACTTCAAAGTTAAGCGAGCCCTATTAATCAACTTTGGTAGGTATTCATCAAGATATTCAGCTCAATACCTCGGTGCATTATGTACGATATCACCTAATCAAAAAACTAACTTTAAGAAACAATGACTAACTACAATCATTATTTTACTCAAGGTGAACTCTCATAGTTTTCTACTTCATAATCCACTGGCCTACCTTATGTATCTCTACCGAATATTAACTGTCGTAAAAGGTTTTGAAGTTACTGTCTTTAACCAGAGTGTTAGGTGATTTAGACTTGAGTCTTCTAGTGTATTTCGCTTTGTTAGTCAATGGCTGCGGTTGTGAAGCTTGATGCTCTTATCTATTGTGTTCATTAAATTCATTCTGTAGAATGACTCCATGTTCTATCAACTAAGATGTCTTGTTAGTTACATTTCTATTAGAATTCACTTTATTTAATACTTATCCGATGGTTGATTATTTAAATACACATATGCTCAATGAAGCCTTGTTGTACATCTTTTTATATTAGACAGTATTTAATACATAAATTGTACTATGAAGTTTGAAAGGCAGAGATCTTAGCCGAATGTTCACTGGAGGAGAAAACAATGAAGTTACTGTGTCGTAATTGAAAATGCCTTAATTATAATCGGACATAAAGCATATTACACTGAAAATATACTCGTACAAAATTGTAAAAATATTTAATCTAATTCATTTCCTTCACTTTTTCTATTAGGTAAAGAGAAGATAGACACTCCAAAAACTGTGATTACTTTTCATAACTATTTTCAAATAAATTTCCTAGTTGGTACAAATTCTTTTGATTTCAATATAATCTTTGAATAAAATTCTCAGTCATTTTAATATTATTGTTATTTCATTCATAATTCACATTATAATTCGGTTTCAGTCTCTTCTGTAAAGTTTGCCACTGTCTTCTTTTGTACAAAGAATCCATTCTCCGATTACCATTAACATTGTTTTGATGACTTCTTTTCCAATGTTGATTTGGTACTTCACCATTAGAGTATTTATTCTGTTTTTTAGAATTTTTTATTTTCTCTTCAAACAATTTGTCAATATCTACATCATAATTTTTTAAATCAAATTGTGCATTTGATTTTTGATCAGTATCTTGAGCATATTTATCAAATAATTCACTTAAATCCGCATTACTATAATCTGTCGTGGCCAAAACGTCATCCTTGTTGTTGAAACTGTGCGGTCTGTCAATTTTGGTATACTTCATAATAGTATTTTTAGGTATATGTTTAAATTGTTGAGTAGTTTCACTTTGTTTTCGAATTACATTTTCATATTGCATTATATCTTCATCTATATGACCAGATTCCATATAATTTTGATCTTTGCCTCTAATATTGGGTTGATTATAATTATTTTCATTACCATCTTTATGATCATTATCAGTGTAATCGACATTCTGGAATGCGTCTTCATAATCACCGTTGACTACTGAATACTTTTCAGGAATATCATCATCTCCATCATTGTTGAATGTTGTTCTCTGTTGTATTTGGGTTACGTATTCAGAATTCTTATCAATCTGTTTATGAATTTTTGGCAAAGCAACTGTTAAATAATCGGAATTTTGTTCATTGTTTGATCGATAATACCGTAAAGAACAATAAGGAAGCAAAGAGAAACCTAACATTATTATTTGTAAAACAATCAAGAGCCATTTCATTCTTGTTAATTTTGTATATATTTCACTGATATTTAAAATTTTCTCATTATGATTAAAACTATCAAATCAAATTATTCTTTTATTCAATATTTAAATAGATTATATGGTATCGTGAACATTTCTCTACTTTGTAATGAACTATTGATCGTTATTTAAGTATTCAAGCATATTTTGAACATATTTTTTACGCTGTTTGAAACATTTACCGAATATATTGATTACATTTTTAATCAAATCTCAATTCTTCTCACATGTTTTGAAATTGAATAATGTTGACAAAATAGTTATATTTATTAATATTGTACACAAAAGTCAATCTGAACTAAAAACTAAAATTTCCACTATATGTGTAATTCAGATCAATTTGGATTGTTTCAAAAATTAGATCGAATGACTGATGGAGTACATTTGTCTACTGATCTAACAGTCAAATAAAACAATTGAATTTTAAAACTGATTATCGGCTGAGTTTCGAATGTTTTTTTTTGAAGTATTCATATAGAGATAACTGTTTTGAGTGATGCTATGAAACAGATTTTATTGTAACTCATATTATCGATCAATCAAGTTGGTTGTTGATACGATGAAGATTATAAAGACTGATACATCGATTTTAACTAGAAATTTTCATAATAAGTTTATTGTCAGTTGGAAAACCAAATGCCACTTTTCAAATATATCAGTAACCTTATATTGAGCAAGAGTAAATTTCTATTTCATGCGTTGAATCCATAAGGGATTCACAAAGTGTCTTAGACATGAAAATCCAGGAATCAAAAAAAGGTTGGTTTAAATAAAATGGTACTACTGGAGAAAACGAATATAATGGATCAAATATAAAAACATTAAGTTTTGTAGTACTTGAAATTCAAGAACGCCATCAAAGTAAATTTCAAGTGAAAACTGTTGTGATATGCGATATCCGAAATCTGAACACCATACGTGGTAAGCCCTCTCCCAAAAAACTGATCACTTGAGGGAGAATGAAAAAAAGCTCAAGTCATCACACTTCTAATTGGCTCATTATATTAAAAACTAAGTCCATCGAGCAAGCAAATGAGAACGAAATGGAGGCCTTTTTAAATAAGCATGCTTCTATATTAGCATGTCAAGATGAGACATTTGATGTTAACGAAAATGAACTAGATACTCAATTATAAAATGAAAGATTTGTTCATGATAGATAAATTTACTAATAATGAAGAGAAAAATGCATTGAACGATATTGGATAGATCAGATTTTATTCGAAATGTGGAGTAGATCTCAAAATACATTTATCAACTAATAGGATAAGAGGTTCGTTGTGATAGCTGTACTCATTTTCTTCAGGCTACTTTCATTTAGTAAGTAGTATGATTATTACAAACGAAATCTCGCGACAGTGGCTGAAAATAAGTAGAGAGCTAATCAAAACAAACGTCACTATAATATGTACATCATATTAACCATAAATTTAAGCCTGATCTAGCTGTGAGATATGCATACCTAATCCTGATCCATAAAAGACACTACCATTATGAAATCATGGCTAAGTGGTTGTCGGAAGACATCTTGTTATTGATTTCATAAAGTCAGTTGCTAAGTTTTCATACGCTCCTGAGACGTGTACAGGTATCAAAATCTTGGACGGCAAAGTGAACAAATCAGAAAAAAATTTATTGATGAACATTCCATCCTGGTATTTCGTCCAACTCAAAACACTTTTTTTCCCATAAAACTTGAGTTAATATCACGGTTCATTTGACACGAACGAAATTCAAAATGAGCTGTATCATTTGTTTTGCATCGTAAGATTGTACAGGATGTACACGCAAAAATCATCGCTTTTTTATCATTCAGCAATAAAGTTATTATTTACTAGATTTTTGTCCCATATTAAATATCTAATTCTATTTCAGTCGGTTCGTTAGTAAGTGTTAAGTTCAATAACTTAAAATTGAATAAAAAGATCTAAGCTTATCATTTTAGAATCAGTTTTCTTACACTCAATACTAATGAACCATATTTCATCAAATTGATTAAAATGGCGTGTCCATTTTTATTTTACAGAAGGCAAAGAAGACTGATTCTAGCTGATTAGTTTTTTCATTTAAAGATTTGTTTATTTTGAATATAAACAAGAATATATGGAAATCCTCACTGCGTCACGAGACAAGCCCTCACATGGAACCCTCAAGGCAAAAGGAAAAGAGGAAGGCCAAGGAACACACTACGCCAAGAAATAGAGAAAGATATGAAAGGAATGAACAAACATTGGACAGAACTGGAGAAGGAAGCCCAGGACAGAGTTGGTTGGAGAAAACTGGTGGGCGGCCTATGCTCCATTGGGGCTAACAGGCGTAAGTAAGTAAGTAGGAAATCCTTAGAATGCTTCATCTAATTATTACCAGCCTTATTACAGCCTTCTGGGTTATAAGTACCAGTTTGAAGAGCTTTACAGCAATGTTATGAAAATATTGTTGAGTAATGTAATTTAAGACTCACAAAAATTGTTTCACATAGTGGCAAATGACAGTAGATGATAAATGCCTAACATAAACAAAACACAAGTCAATTGAATTCATTCTTTTGATTGTGTACATTCTTGAAATAATTCAGTTTCTAGAAAAGATATAAAGTAAAAATTAAACACAAAATGGGACAAAAAAGTATTCAAGTGAAAAATTTAAAACTAATTTGTAGAAAGTTAATTTCTTAAAAGTAACATTCTCAGAGATTTGTAAATAAATTTCAAAACAAGAGGCGTTTTCTAACTAGGTGTAAGTTTAATTTTAAATGACAAAGCTATGAATGTGTAGTCCATTGATTTATTAACTATATTCTTATCATCAATCTAATCTATTTTTATTGGCTTTCTTATCTACGTTTTTTTATAATTACTTCAATGGTCTAACTATATATACAAATAGTTTCTTCCGATTAGATCTATAAATACACACAAATGTACATATTCAATAGTTATGATTAGATTCTGATTGATGGTAATGATGCTAACAATTAAATTCTATATAATTTCTTTTGTGATTATTTTATCATTAAGGTCAGTTGAATAATGTGAAAGGTAACAAGTAGAGAATCTCTGTAAAAAACTATCAAATCACATACTTTTTAAACAATTTTGGCTTTCTTAAACCGATGTCACAATATTCTGACCTACTTTTTCATTTCAATAATATTTCTATATTTAATTTATTTTTAGTAACTACATAATAGTGAAATCTAGAGATGATATTTTTGGGTTTTTTTTCTCTTTGACATATAATGCCGACTATATCCTCTTATTTGGAGGCTTTTATAGTTAGATATTTGAGATCTTAGTCATTGAATTTCTATCATTCCAAACATGTCAACGTAAGCAACAATTAATTATTGTTTAAATTTATTGAAATTAATTCGTAAAATTTAGCTGATAGATTATTTTCTTCCTACACATTGAAATCATCAACCAATCATTGATAGACCACATTTAGAAACCCGGAAGCATTGGATAGACATTTCATCCTGGTTTGGGACTCATCACCAGTGCGCATCCACGACTCCTGCACCTCGCAGGACTCGAACTTAGTGGTGCAAAGGTTAGGTGTTCACTCACAAGACCGAAGGTTCTGGGCTCGAATCCTGCGAGGTGCAGGAGTCGTGGATGCGCACTGCTGATGAGTCCCACACCAGGAAAAAACGGCTGTCAAGTGCATCCAGGTTTCTAATGGGAGTCTAACAATGACTGATTGATAATTTCAATGTGTTAATATATATAACACCAATTTACCTCTTGTTGACTAACACATTTTCAACAATTAGATTATGATTTGCCAAGTCATTTGCCTATCAGTGGGATAGGATTCAAGGATAAACAGAAAAACTGTTTTGGCATACTTTTTGTATGAACTCTATCGTAAATTCTTCCTTCTCCAATTTGGGTATTCGTTATTTTCACAGTACACTACAATGAAATTATTCCATAATTTGCTAATTAATATACTACGGTCCGTCATTATATAACATTTGATCAACTATTAAAAAAATTCCTATATTGTGAATTAGAACGACATGAATATAAGTGAATAAAACTGTTTTCCATGAAATTTTTATCAGGCTTTATTATACAATAACATTTATATTCATGAATGAAATGTTTAAACTAACCAACGTTGTTTTTTGATTCAGTGAAGACGGTGAGATAGATTACATAAGTAAATAAAATGTATAAATCCATAGAGTGATGATAGCTGCACTGGTTATGACAAGAGAAATATAGGCTTGAATCAGTGTTCCACAATGAGAAGTAGTATAACTGTGGACATACAGTTATACTAAAGTTATACATAACCGAGGAAAATGTTGAAATCTTGGATAAGGGGAACACAGATGACACTTGAGAATTCTTACAAGCTTGGTACTCAGATCGATTAGCAATCAATAAGCACATCAGAATCGATCTAATTTATCAATAAATTAAAAAAATATCATGAACAATCACATAGCCGAGAATCAGATCATAGGATGACGCATTCAAAATAAAGAGGCATATAACGACAAGTTTAAGGTCAACAACAACAACAACAACTTATCAGAACTGGGATCGACAGTAAAAGCTAAGAGCCATGTGAAGGAGAATTTGAATACTTCACTCCCACTTAGAGTTAGTGTTGATGATGTTCTCCAGAAGAACAATAAAACTCTACGAACAAACCAACCAGCTCAAAGAACAAAACATCATCATAAGTGTATGAACATTACTTTATATTAGAATAAAGCTTCATGAAAATCAAATTGGAAACAATTGTAATCAAGCAGAGATGAATAGTGGCTAGCAGTAGAATCCAGGGCGCATGTTTCGTCCTATTCAGGATTGGTCAGCTTGATGTTCCTATGTTTCAGAGTTGATGCTCACTCCAAAACTCGAACCCAATATTATTTATAACAAACGCTTTCACATTACTTATGTAGCTACTGAATGCAGACAGCCATTGACCTATGCTATTGGGTGAAGTTTAGTACATTTGCATTTTGTAGTTTTATTCTTCCTATTGATAGTTAGAACTGCACGAACTGAACATCAGGTCGATAGGATAGGTTCGATTGGAAATAACCCGTGTTACAGGTTATATTGATGTTTACTATTGATACAATAGGTCAGTAGGTTAAATACACTCTATTCAACATTGTTATAGGTAATTTTGTAAACATTTAATGTATCTACCAGTTATTTCTTCAAATAATCTACATCCTATGATTACTCCTGTATACTTTAGAAATTTTAATTATTCAGTTAATTTACATAATAATAAACAATGAATTAGGTTAATTAACTAAATACCACAACTACATATCGATCAGTTTGTCAGGAAACTGAATAATATTAGTTATATTCCCAAAAGATACACTAAGAAAATTATCTAATTATTACAACAGTTATAGCATAGAAATGCATGAATCAATTATCGACAATATGATGATAGATTTTTTTCTTTTTAAATCTTCTAACTATAATATAGTGTCATGACTTCAGGGTTCAATTATTTAGTAAATATACAAATAAAAAGAATGAATATGCTATGGCAAAGATAATTTTCTTTTCTACAGTATCTTTGTAATATTTTCATTATTTTCTAAATGAATCAATGAACTTCTTTTGTGATTTTCAAATATGCCCCTTTTTACTTGTGTCTAAACACTCCGTGATATTTTTTCCTATCCGGATACTATAAATAATTATTTTTGTCTTGCAATTCCAATCTCAACATTGTATATGATTTATCAGTATGAGTTCAGTTCACGTTTTATACAATTGTGTGGATACTATAAGGATAATTTAGTTGAATTCTAAGTTTTCTAAAATTTTCATCATAAACCCAAAACACTGATGTTGATTGGAAAGATAATCTTTGAAAATTAATGAATTTGTGGGACGAAATATAAAATAAAGGGGACAATGGTAGTGAATTTATCCCACGACTACTCACTGGTCTCATTACTCTGACATCATAGGCAGATAATAAATGTAGGGAAGGCAAATGAACGTAAATTTGATTGGCTTTCGACGCTATGACCTTCAAATCTCCTCTCATTCATTAACATTGATTTTTTTAAGCATCAGACATAATCATATTTCTCTTTAATTTAGCTGAGTATATTTCTTTTGGTGGTATACTTTTGTTTAGATAACGTTCTAAGTGAAAACCCTTTACTGACAAAGAGATTTAATAAAGAATAAGGATTAAATGTTAACGAAATTAAAAATATAAAGCATAGTCATCATTTTATTCTCTCATTCCATTTATGAAATATTGTAGTCTATTTCATAGTGAACGTGATATGTATAATTTTTAGAAGTTACTTATGTTCACGTCTATCAAATATATAATTTTTACACTTTTTATCATTATTAACTACAATCTAACACATGGTCGAAAAGGATATTTCGATCAGTTTAAACGATTTGATACTGGTTTGCTATCAGAAGGCTTACCAATGTGGTTAGAAAAACGTGAAGAATTTGGCGTTCCCTACCATTATGATAGTAAGTTGAAAAGTGAGATTTTTATCCTCGTAAGCTTATATTAATTAATTCAATTATGTTCAATTAAGTAAATGATTTGTGAGAAATTTTATTGACCTGAATATTTTTTTTTGACCATAGATTAATATTAGTTTAAGAACTATAGATAACTAAAGAACTGGATAGTTGAGTCTTCTTGACTTGGGAACTCGATATTAGTCCAGATATATAAGTCAATCAAATTAACTCGAACAAACATACTTTCATTATACAACATCAAATAAGGTTAAACATTAAAGGAAATAGCAAGCAAATGGTTTACTAAAATTTGATAATACAATAGAATGAATATTTTGGTCCTGTTTTACCATAAAAGCATAGTCTCTGACTTGTTGATCGAAAGTATTGTTAAGTGTTCACTCGACTTCCTTTAGTCACATACTAAAATCAAAGTTATGAAGCTTGTCAGTGATAATGAATAAAGCCTGTCAGTGGAAGTTATGTATATGATTCTTACGAAATTTCAAAGCTCATAACACACAAAAAAAACAATCACAGTCAGTATTAGCTTGACCGTTCATGACTCAGAAGCTGAAGTCAGTTTATGGAAAACAAATTTAAGTATTATGGTATTTCCAAGATCAAATCCAAGTGCATACATATCAAAGTATTTTTATGTTTCAGTACAATTTTATTCATTTCTATCAAATTACAGATTAGTTTGTGCTTAGATGAAAAAACAAGCTCTAATAATCTACTGAAATGTGATATAAAATTCTTTTAAAAATTATATAGATTATAAGTTTTATGTGTAAATCATGTATACAACACTAGTGTATCGATTTATTAATAGTACAGCTAAACCAATCTTAAGATTTTGTGAAAGAATATTGTTCAGATTATTATTTAGTTGCTTCAATGATAGTTATTCATTTTTCAACTGTCTTAATTTAAAGCGTATCAAATCAGCATTAGAATAATAATATTTGTGAAAAGAAAAAATAGAACCACACTTGAAAATTGCCAAGAAAGTGGCTAAATTGGAAATCCATTGATATCGTACAGGCCAGATCTAATATAGTCATCACCTTGTATTTCCTTTCTATGAAGTACAAATACATAAAAGAAAATGTAATTAACTCAGGAAACATTTTGTGATTGACTTTAAAATGAGTTCACGAAATTTTAGTGAGGAATTTGAGTTTTTTTTTAATGGTGGAGTTGAATTAAACCAGATTTAGCAATATTTATTACCCATAAAATTTGACTGTGCATTCCTTTCAATTTATGATAGAGACCAAGATGTCAGGCTGTTGGACTCAGGTTCAGTGGATTAAAAATAATCTGATCTCTATAAATTAAAGTTGGATTTGATGGTAGATACCTACTCTTGAACAGCGTCAAACAAAGATAATAACACTTGTGCAACTCTTTTTAGTCTTTTAAAATTCTTAAGGTGGTACTTTTTCCTATGGAAAATTAAATTTCAAGTAGAAAACCTATCGATTATTCAAATGACCTTCACGAAATTCAATGCCGATGACTGACACCTGTTAAAATTTGCTAATCTATTTAAATATTTATTCCGAAAATATAATTAACCATCGAATAAAACTAATTCATTGAACTATTCAAACTAACCATTCACAACAATGTTTTTAACCTTTTCAGGTATTTCAATGGCATTGAAAGATCGTAGTAACTTCGAACTTGATGAACTGAATCGAATTATCAGTCAAAGCAACACTAACTATCCGTATTTGGAATTTTTTGATATTAAATTAAATCGTGAGTTATTTGGTTTATTTGTTTTCAAATAATACCCAAAAGTAGACTTTAGAATAAAATATGTTCTTTACGATGGACTTCAGCTCCTCAGAAAACCGTTCTTAATCATCTTCACTGTTATCACTGATGAGTGAATGTCGTTGAATGACATTCAATGTAAACTGTCCTTTTTCTGTCTGTAGAATGGTTTGATGACTCCGAATCCACGGATTTCTCATTGTATCAGCAATTTTCGTGGTCATTTGTAGAGCATAAGTGTAACTATTTGTTTGTGGGGTATTTTCTCCTTCATGAATAGGCTACAAAAGGATTTCATCAGGAGATGGTCATTTTATCCGAGATTGTGTCTAATGGGTTTTAATAGATCCAACAATGGCCAGATTGTATCTTTTCATTTCCATAGGCATTTGAATGGTCCTCTCAGTCTGTTACACATTCAGGACATGTACTTTTAAAAATCTTTCTCGGTTGCTAGAGATGGAATAAGCAATGGAAATATATTGAATTTCATTATGAGTCGTCATAGTTTTTCTATTTATAGACTTAGGAGAGAGTTGGAATGGTTCTAAATGATTTTTTCGGACTGGTTTGCTTTTTTGTGATGTATAGTTAGTAACGCATGCCCAACCCGCTCCTTTACGCGAATTTTGAACAAACCGTACTTCTAGAACGACTGTGGGAGGATTTTTACTGATTTGCTCAACTGTGAATATAAATTATGGTTCGATAATATGTCAACTTTTTCGAAGTAGTCAAAATTCGTTCACTTAATAGCTCTTTTTAAATGCGTTATCTAGTGTATCAGGGAAAGATATTCTGTTACCGTGTTCAGTTTGCAAAGTCAATGCCAAACAATAAAGTTCTAAATTCTAGAAATAATTTAAGATTATGTATAAGAAGTTCAAAATAAGTTATACATTTTCCCTCTGTCTGTTTGCCGTTTTCACCGTATTTAAACGAATACTTAATTAATAATACATTTTTTAAACAATATTTTCTCAATTACAGCAAGTGTTTATTCTGATGATATAATAAATCGTGAGATGAGAGCTAAACCTGCTTTCAAAGCGGTAGGTGCTCTACAATCTAACGGATTACGGTCTTACATGAATTGGCAACCTGCAGGTGAGTACAACGTGACATGTATTCGTTTTATTCATAATAAGTACAACAGTTATGTTTCAGGTCTGTAAAGTAACGTAATATGAACATCAAAGTATATTCTTCTTATTATTTATAATCCATCGGTGAATTAGACAATGTTATATGTTAGAAATGATGAAAGTTTGCAACTACCATGGTATAATACTTCAAGACTGTGTTGTTTGTAAATTGGAAAGGTCATTTGATAAAGAAAGTTCAAATGGTTTCAAGAGAAATGCGTCAAGTTGTACACAATAAATCGTGTGAATAAAATCTACAGTAGGAGGAATTTCGTGTTGGCAGTGCAGATAAAAATAAAAATAACGTGACTAACATATTTAACATGAGCAGTGTGGCCTAAGTAATTATGATAAAAGTACAAAATAAAAGTTCATGTGAATTGGGAACGATGAAACTCAGCATTATTACAGATTTAAACACAAAATGAAATGGGAGGAGGGTGAAGAGGTTTGTGATATCTAGTTTAAGTTTCTAATGATCCTGTCGTGGACCAACGTGAACAAAATGGCAGCTGAATATATCTCTTTCGAATACATAAGTTAGTTATTCTGGTGTCGATCCAGATGGCCTAAGCTTTACAGAATAGATGTTACCTATCTCCTCTCGGTAGATTGTTCAGAACTTGATATAAAACTGAGTGCTTCATCTATATTTATATGATGTTCTCTGCTTACCAAGCGAGAAGGGGTGGCACTGTTACTCGATTACGTTATTCCTTTTCCTAATCATGTTGATACATGTTCACAAGCAAGCAAAGATAAATTGCTCTGAGTACGGACTATGAAACTAGCTCCATTCGAACAATTGCATTGTTATGCACACATAGAGGGACTCATCATAAGCAGTCTATCGTTGATTTGTTGTGTGAGTACTGGTTCGGTTGGAAGGACAACATGTAACCTTAAATGTCTGAATGTCTTTTCAACAGAATCTTTTCAAGTCGATGTGATGAGGTTGAATGATATCCGCTATGACCCTTTGAAATCAATTTTTGGTAGACGGATTGTTTGCTGAGTGTGTTACAATTTGTTTTATATTTCCGTTCTGATAAACATTTTCTGACAAAATTATCTAAGCAACCATTGTTTTGCGATACTTTCTTTAGTTTATCTATTTCACTATCTACACTATACCCAGAATATAACTGCTTGATTAATTGTCTGCGACATTTCACTAAATTTATTTTGTACTGAAGAGGTTTGGAGCTCAGAAACTGGGTATATTGACCTGTTCATGTAATCTTTCTAAATGTATTTCCTTTCATGGAACCATTTATTCGTCTAGAAAGTAGGACATCAAGGAAAGCTATACTATTGCCGTTCTCCTCATCGCTGATGAATTAATTCACTAACTAGATGAACATGATGAAAACTGTTCAACAGTTCTTGTTGATTAATAATTTCATCACACACGATTGGCAGTGATAATGTAGCTTATCCATGATGTCTTTGAAAGATCTTATTTCTAGAGACCCTGATGATGAAGTTATTGAGAACGATTGTTGGATCAAGTAAAGTATGAACGAAAGGTGTAGTTTTGTCCTGATTAGTTATCGTAAGCGAAACTAATTTTGACTAATAAGGTGTCGACTGACACTAGTTTCACTGCATTTTCAGAGTGTTCATAGAGAAATCAAGTTTAATAAACTGAGTTAATAAGTAGTACATGTTTCACTTGATAAACAATACACACTTGAATAAGTACAAACGAAGATTCATCATTTAGATGACCTAATTTACTTAACGAAATCCAACTAACTTGCACAGAGTTAGAATGTGAGAATCGATACAATAATATACAGTTGATTAGAGACTAACTAAACATGTATGAAGGCGTAACAGTGTTAGCTTAATGTTTAATGAGTGTTTATTGACCCAGTTTACATGACATTATTGATCAAAAATTATCATAAATTCCAGTTTCTTATTGTGTTATTATTATTATTATTATTATTATTACTGTTATGTTCTAAATTTACTTTCTAGTTATTGGTTCAGTATGTGCAGCATTGGGTGTATTGATAATCGCAGCAATAGGCACAGCTTATCAGAGGTAAGAATTGCAACATGAAATAAAAACTTATGTAGTGAAATTTATGTTTACTACAATTGTTCACTAAATAATCATTGAATTTACATGACTAGTTGTGGGTTTTAATATGTTTCCAAATTTACATACAGAATATTGTTACACGTTGTTTAAATGTAGTTAGATATTTATCTATACGGATAATGCAATATCATTAGAATCAGATAGATAGATGTTGACTAGCTAATCACATCGTACACATTTAGAAATAAAACTTGTCCAACTACCTCTAGACAGTTTAACGATAAAATCACATTTATCTCTAATGAAATGTTTATTCTATTAGCTAAGAAAATAAAAAATCTTGGATGATTAAATTGAAAGTTATTCATTGTTTATTATCCGATAAGAAGTGCAGTAATTTGTAAAGTATGAAACTAGACATTGTATGAACCATATCGACGAAATAATAAATACAAAATACAATACCATCCAAATTACTGACAACATTAGAATTCTAAATTGATAGGAAATGACTGTCACTTACTCCGAGTAGATTGATTAGCTTGTTAGTTTGTTCAGCTTCTAATTAATTCATATACAAATATATTTTCCTGCAAATTAGTGGCTATGTACATTTTGTTAAAATAAACTCATATCAATCATGTCAAAATCTGCTACACTAATTATTAGTCAACATTTCATCAGCATTACGTTTATCTATTATAATTTTAGTAATTTGTGAACGGAATTCTTCAATGTGTCGTTATCGGTGGGATGAAAATAGATTTTATCCTTTGAAATTACTTAACATTACTTTCTTTTGATAAAATGTCGATTGATATTGTAATTTATTCTTACTTATCTACTCAGCAGTAATAACTGTTGTGATCTGTTCTCTTTCTCCATTTTAATCAAGACGAAAACTATGGAAACAATCCCAATTAAGTCAAGATGAAGAATTTATACTGGAGAATTCAAATTCACCAAATAAACTATTATCACTTAGTTCGGAGAATGATCGTAAACTTGCACAATCAGCACAAATGTATCACTACCAACATCAAAAGCAGCAAATGTTAGCACTAGAAAAGTTAGTCAAATATGTTAATATCTTCATGAAACCGTATCTAGTTGAATTAATGTGTCCAAATACTCGAGCGTGATGTATTGTGTATGCGAATAATTTACTTCCTTTCCAGTTCGACGTCATTGTTGTTCATTCTTTCCGTATCTGCTTCTCGTTTTCCACGTTATGTGTTATTTGGTGTACCTCTTCTCCTTCGGCGTTAAGCATTGGAAGTTAGTGCTTGTATTTGGAGGCAGTTGATTGCATTCCATAATATGTCTTATCCACCTCCTTCGGTTTTTCCCAATTTCTTCCTCAACTGGAATCTGATGTTTGTTCTGTGACAGTAGGTTGTCACTGTTTTTATCTGTCTAAGGGATCTGCAGTATCCTGTGTAGACAAGTTTTAAAAACCACCTGAATCTTGAGAATGATGGCTTTCGTGGTTGTCTAACTCTCTACTCGCTACATCACATCTTTGTTGATATTTGTATTGAAAATTCTGACGTTGGTATTGATTGATAGTTGCTTGTTTCAAAAAGTGTCCGTTAAAATTGTTTAAGATCTTGTGGTGAAAACATGTTTCCAACTGAGAAAACATTTTTGTCCCTGCAGTCATTATACACAAACACTCAAATAACAGAATCAACTACTCAAATAGCTCAATAGTCACAAACATCATTCTGACACTGTATAAAGTGGATTAAAATCCCACATAATCTAGGTCTCAAACTATCCATTCTCTTTGAATATCTAACACATTTCACATTGGAATTACATGTCCATTGTTGCGATAATGTAAGAATAACTGAGAAACGATGCTTTCACTATTTTCGCTCTCGATAAATATATTTCGCTCACATTAATTATATCACGTCACTTCACCACTATTTGTTTGGCCAACTTTATGAATTTTATAAAATCTTTACTACTAAAAATAATCTAACCTTATCTTGGTCTGCATCATATGCCAATATACTTTCTACAATTTTTAAAAAATCTGAAGTGTAACGTTCTAAACTAGACAATTATGTCATACCGATTAGTGAACTACAAGTCCAGAAAAATATCTCTATCTATCTACCCATATATTTGAACTGCAAGATGTGTGCCGCTTATCACCTCTCTTAATATGATTAATATGGTCTGATAATGATTACTAAAATAAGAAGAATTGATTTAACCCCACAACGAACCATTTCAGAAAGTAGAAGTGATTTTATAGTTTTAGAAAGTGATAAACTTATACACATATTATTTAACACAAACTAAACATTATTAAAAGTCAGCATAAATATAAATTTGAAATCATGAATCGCCCAACGTTTGATCCCCATAATAACCTGAAAACACTGGACAGTCATTTCGTCCTGATAAGGAACTCATCAGTAGTGCGCATCTAGGACTCTTACACCTCGCAGTATTCGAACCCAGGACCTTCGATTATGCGCGCGGACGACTAACCCCTGGACCACTGAGCCGGTATCTAACGTTGGTAATGTCTAACTCAGATCAATTCACGCAGTGGCGCAACCTCATAAACTGTCTTCGGCAGTTACTACCTACACCCGGACAGGTTGAACTTCACTGGTCACAACTTTCCACCAGAACTCAGAGAAAGTTCCTCACAGAGCTAGTCTCTAGTGAGCACAGGTAATTGCATTACAGGGTTGTGAAGATTGCTAAGTTTCATAACTGAAATCATGAATCGATGAACGTTAGACCACTATTAGGCATTGTCTATACAGACAGAATTGAACATTGCTCAGTTTTTTGGCATTTCTAAATAACTCATGATTTCCGTTCTGTTGGCTTTTTTTTCTGAAAACTATACACATTTCAGAGTGAATGATCATACGAGAATTAGTGATGAAGATGACAGCGAAGATGATGTAGATGAAGGTGATTTTACAGTTTATGAATGTCCAGGACTTTCTAATGTAAGTTATTCACATGTGGATTATTTTAATAGTCTATCACTTCAGAATTTCATATTGTACTAAATATATAATATTGACTAAAGCTATTATTATCATTACTAATATTATTACTATTGTGGATTTGATTAATCGATTTTTAAAGATCCTCGTTATGAAAATTAGAACAACACATACAAGTGTGAACAATATTGTTTTCGAGTGGATCGTCATCAGGCTTTACTCTAATATACATGAATATTTGTATAAAAATGTTAAACCAGTCAAGGCAGTTTGAGTCAATAATCATAATGAAATGAAATAAATTACGTTACTACACGTCCTAGGCAGAAGTACAATTTAATAGTAAGAAGACATGTGTAATGATAATAATAGTAGCTAGAAAAATAAAATATGATAAGAAAAGTTTTATAAATAGTAGGTCAAACGTTGATAAATAGACTTAAAATAATCATTACCAAGAGGAAATTCCTTTTCTGGCTTTTTGGTTTTCGAGTTTTCACGAGTTTTTTAACCGTATTCTCACATCTGTTCTCAGAAACTTTTTCAACATAGTCCATGAACAGTGAATGGACCTCCGAAGTCAGGCTATCAACGGAATGTTTACTGAGGAGAAGATTCCTTTCCAAGTCGCGGATATTTATTTTTAAAGTGTCAACTTCATTCGACGCATGTCTTTCAAGTGTTTTTGCATTGCGATAGACTGTTTTATCAATAGTAGGTCAAACGTGGATAAATGGACTTAAAATAGTCATTACAAAACATTAAGACCACTACGCACTAAGAAGTTTGTACATAATTAGATAGTGAAGTATATAAACGGGAAGAGGCAGAAAATTACAAACAAATACAAGATGTGAAAATAAAGCTAGTAATAATAAAATAAAATTTAGGAAAAATTAATAAACGTTGTGTTAAGTTATATTCGGTCACGGAGTGTCACGAATCTCTTCTGAACAAATAAATTGGGGTTGAATGTACGAATTTTTATGACTTCTGCTATGTGTAGGAGGTACACCTGTACACTTGTCTTCTTACTATCAACTTGTACTTCTGCCTAGTGTGTGTAGTGAAGTAATCTATCTGATTTCGTGATTGCCTTGACTGGTTTAACATTTTCATACAAATATTCATGTATATTAGAGTAAAGCCTGATGACGATCCACTCGAAAACAATATTGTTCAATTGTATGTGTTGTTCTAATCGATTTTTCACATTATTTAAGACTTTCCTCAAAATATTTGTATGATTAACTAACGTGATGAAGTTGAACGAAATATCATTCATATTATCAGAAAACAGAACCATCAGCATATCACCATTATTGAAACTATTGTGGTGTGCAGCGTATCAATAGTCTCGTAACGGTCAGTATTCAACGTGTTCCTAAACTTCGAAATTCGCTCGTCCAGATAATCGATACTAAGTAGCGCCTGACGGTTTAAATCGCAAGGTGAACACGAAGTGTTGAATACGTTTATTCTGGCACACCACAAATGGACCAGCAGACCACCAGCAAGCAGAGCAGGACAAACTCACTAGCGAGCAAATTGGTTAATCAAGTAAAGTGGGAAAGACTAGTGAGCCAAATCCAAATAGGTCAAGCATGAATAAGAATTTCAAGTCAGATAAAAATAAGGCAGGCATGTAACAAGCGAGATAAGCTTGTACTGTACACATGAATTAAAGCAACGAATGATTGACAAGGTCAAAAGACAAGTTAAACGAGTCATGTGAGCTAGACATTGAATGACTCACTACACTATAAATAATCTAGAATACCGTACATTTCTCCTTAAATATCAACACACTTTTTCTATTACATGATGATTGAGATAATTTGACTGAACTAAATGATTTCTTCCTAATACATATTTATTTTAATAGAATGGTGAGATCGAGGTTGAAAATCCATTATTCGATGATAATAATAATAATAATGATGATAATAATACTGGAGTGAAAGAGTTGAATACAAGTGGTAGTTCAGGTGAATTGATTGGTTGCAGTGACTTGGATGAGAATAATGTTGATACAGTCAATAACGGATTTGCCAATGAATTTAGTAATCGAACAAAAAATACCACCGCCAGTGGAGAAGTAACATCAAGCTCTACAACAACCACCACTACTACTACTACTACTACTACCACTACAGCGCCTGTACTAACGCCAATATATCCAGAAAATTTATAGGCGGTTAACAAATAATTTGTCTTGGAATGAGAATCAAATCAAGTTAAATATATAATGCTAATCATTATTATTTTCATCGTGTTTTTGTTGTTTGTAAATGTGATTTGTGTGACAGATTAGATTATCATTTGTAATCTCACAATTACTCATATCATTCTTCAATATAATAAATAGTATCACTGATCAACATCATCCACGTCATCCAGTATACACTGAACTCTTCGAAGTGCACTCGAATATAATAAATTATATAATTTATATGTAATAAATTCACACAGTGACGTTATTTCTCCCTATTGGATACACACTTTCCTCACATTTATACACTACAATATGAGGTTTTTATCATTTGATTTTCTGCCAGAGACAACAACATGCTAAATATGTCAATACAGTTACATTTTTATCAAAAATCATACATTTTCAAACACTTTTGAAGTTTGTTTAGAGTTTTTTCATCCAAAAATGTTTGTTGAAAAGCCAGTTATTTTTTTAAATATTAAATACTGCATCATGTATATCATCCGTGCATAGTGTTGTTTGTTTATTGATTCATCTTTGCTGATATCACTACCCATCAATGTTCTTGTGTATGCATGTATACATCTCCGTGTAGATTCTTGTTTTTTATGGATAATAATCTGTTGTTTGGTTGAATTCGTTTTATTTCTTCAAACCATTTTCTGCCACCATGGATTTTTGTCTCACATAATCATTAGTTGGATGTTGTTTCGAAAATAAAAACGTGATTTTACAAGATTTAGCTTCATTTTCATAAGTTAATTGATACTAACTACTGGTGGATAAAAATGGACTGTATGAGGAGAATATGACATAGGCGTATGAAGTCAGTGAATGTTGAACTGAGTTGTATTAGGAGGTGCTGAGTTCATTCTGAGCTTTGCAAGACAGTTACAATTGATGGAAAAAAAATTGTATTCGTATGGTTATGCCTTCATTTTTTGCATCACTTCATATTCTTATTTCTCGGTTTCATTAATGCCTCGTTGATGGCGAAGCCTTCTGAAACACGTAGCAAACACCGAGAATTTCGCACAAAAGCTATGTGTGACCTCTATTAAACAGCTGTCATTTGGGCTCCGCTGTTGCATTTATAAATCGCAAAGATCGCTGGTAATCGAGTTTCATTTTAGATTATTCAAAAATAAATATCCATATATAGTGTGAACAACTGAGAAGTGACAACTGCTTTCAGTCCACTAACATTTTGGTAGATGGTGTTCTTCATGATCGAATTCCTACACTTCTCCAGATTCCTTCTATCCTCACTACTGACAGCTCTCATATGACTTTATTTTGATCTCCAATCTTCACGAATGGCCATCATTTGAGTTCATGATATGTTATTCATGACCTCCTGAAATCACACTCTAAACTACATATTAGTGATTTCATTATTTTATCCGTCCGTCGAATAGAACAGGTTTCACTAGCTAGGACTCCATAATCCTGTGCCACTGATGTGTGCTATGTTTCCAAAGTGGACATACAGGATCTAAGTGTGGTAATTCACTTGACCACACCTAGCTCATAAGGAGAGCCAATGAGATATACGCCGCGTTCAAATGCAAAACAGGCTCTTCTAGAATGAATTGCAACAGATAGTCGTTTGTGTACTGTCCAACTATCTGAAGGAGTTAGAAGATAAAGACAAAAACTGTTTGTCATCTCTGTCTACGCCCACACTGACTGTCGTTTGGCTGAAGTAAATGATGTGTTTTACGGTAAGATTTCGAATCTCCTACAAGAGACCTGAACGCTCAAACATCGAAATTGTAGGAGGGTATTTAAACGCCGAAGTAGGTAGTTTAAATCACGGTGGAATACAGTGTCTCAGGTAGTCGAATATACAACGGTGATTTTCTTCTTTAAGAATGCTTGCGTTTGCTTACGGCTCACTGGTTTCAACAAAGGCACAAGCTGAGGTTCCTCGCGAACTTCCGGCTCAATAGGTGAACCAGTCATGACTGGTCATGGAGGATAATTCTGACTAATGTCGCCGGCTCTGCAGATCAGCTGAACTGTTCCTCGAAGAACTCTGTCCATAGTCCAAGGTGTCAGTGGATGTTAACTGACTGGCGTCTCATCAGCTTCACAGACTGCCTCACTCACACCAGACTTGTTGAAGTTAGTGATTGTGATGAGTTGAAAGAGGTTCCGGCAGTTACCAGATACAGCTGCTACTTTCAACTGGTTAGCATACTCTGACCACCAGACTTTTCGGCCCTTACGCAAACTGCATTATTCTATTGCGTAGCGATCAATCTCTCAGTTAACTGGCGTAGACCGACGTGCTTCAACGGTGATTTAGAATAAATATATGACAAAAGCTTGTTTGTTGCAAAGATTGACAAAATAACTAAGTAGTTGTGGTCAGCGTCATTTCCATAAACAATGAAATGGCCATGAATCGTTTGTCATAATTTAATTATATCCACTCTTCGTCTTCTTTAGATCCTAAATTTCTAAATCATCTTATAAATATTAGCATGGAGCTATGACGGTTGCTGAGTTTCATTAAAATCATGAACCGACTAACGGTAGAACAACATCAAAAGCCAAGTAGCACTGTCCAGCTGTTTCGTCCTAATGTGAGGCACACCGACAGGGTATATCCACATCTTCGAAATCGAGGATCGAACCAAATATAACGGACGAGGATTTCAAGATTAGATGGAATAACAGTATGTTTAGAGAAGGCACAGTTTACTAGCGAAACGTGTACACCTTATCTTCAGATTTCCATTTGCAAAACAAGCGGATTATTGGCTGCCTTTTTTTCAAAAATATTCTAGTCTTCAAAAAACTTTGATCGCCCCATGCATCCTCATCCAACACCATCGGACTCGCGTAAGCCATCGACCACTCGATCCGCAACCAACAGTATTGATGCTTAACTTCAGTCGATCCAAAACATTGAGCAACTTCACCCATTGTCTTCAGTAAGTGCATCACACATGACGCGGTTGAAATCCAATGGTCATGGCTTATCACTACAACTTTACGAGCACATGATAATTGTCAGTACAGAGTTGTTGAATTTAATTAATAATATGAACTTGAACTGATGAACACATGTACCAAGATTTGCGATGTGTATGACTGATTGCATTTCTCGATCTTTTAGAATATCATTTAGGCTTGAACCACAGATACGAACATTTATACGAATATGTTTAGTGCAGTTATTTTTTTGAATCGCAGTCTCATGAAACGTAATCATTATGTTGATATTTCTTAATCAACTATTTCTAGAATTACTTAATAAACATAGAAAACAAAAACAAATTATTTTAAGACTAGTTATAACTACTATTTTTAACAAAACTACTAATTATTTTGATAACAAGAGAACTGAAAATGAATTCGCTGAAAAGAGATCGCTTCGCTTAACCAATGTTTTCGACTTGAATGATAGTGAAATCGTATAACACTGGTTGGTAAGTTGTTATTATTTTCCCAGTGGTCTCTATTATGAAAATGCTATCCAACATAGTGACCTTAGTCGAGGTCATATGCTAGCAAATTCAATCAATAAAATCAACAAACGAAACAAAAATAAATTCAAAGAACCTTCGTTATGACTGGTTTACATGTCTAATAAAATAAGTTCAACTTGTATGGTAAATGTTTATTGGCCATTCATTTACAGTCAATGGGACAGACACTAAATGGATGTTTAGGAAAGAAAAAGTTTAAGAACTGTGACCAACATACTATTGGCTAGATCCATTCACCAGTTGGGAATTTAATAGTAACTGTTAGAATAACTTGTAATCACTTCTACCCGATAGGATGACTGGTGAACACATAAAAGTAAGTCAGTAGGATTATTGTAACCTGGTAGATCATCGAGAAAAGCGTGAGAAATCCCAATAAAAGCATTCAAGAAACTAACTTGAATGAATGCGGATTTAATCTGCAATCATTTTGATGATTTGATTAATGATTTGCCTGAGTTTTGATCAGTCTTGATTAGCACATCATCCAGGGTTACACAAATATTCATATGACACGGCTCGAATGAACCGAAGAGTGAATTCTAGATTCCAATCCCATCCACATAACATTTACTTTTTTTGTCAACAGAGCCTCACATTGTAAATGAAAGTCAGTACGTTTGTGAGACTGCACACATTTTCTTTTTATTCTCATTAAACAACACTATGGTCCTTACGAGTCAGATGATTCATTCAATGTAAAGAAGAAAATGAATTACTAAACACAACGATTAAATGTGAGTCTACCGATAATTGGGTTACTTATTGATGGATTGGTTTTCGAGTTGAAATTAATACGACTGATAATATATGAACATGTTTAACTGGAGAGTTACGTGACATCAACTACTCTATATCCATCACTCATGAATTCATTTATGTCAGTTACAAAATGAACTAATTGGAACGGAATTTATACAATACCGATTCACACTGCTTCAAGCAGCTAACCTTACGTTTTTTACTAATAAGAATATTGTATTCTGGAGAGAAGAAATTATTAATTTAGATAACTAGCCTACTGTTACTCCTTGTGATAGTTCATAGACTGTGTCTTTTGAGATGCAGTATAATACAATATAAGAGTCCTTAGACAAAGGATATGTGGAAACTAAACATCACATTATTCCTAGAATCAAAGATAGACATCAAGACCTGTGGACATGTTTAACATGGACTGGTATCGTAAATAAATTTTGTCATTTTTTACACTTTTCATGACCTTCAATTAAATTAGGCTTCGTTATAACTACTGGCTAATATATCCAATAAATTGAGTCCAATTTCTCTAGTTAATTTCTATTGGCTAGTCTGTCACAGCTAATGTGGCACTCAATGTTGTGTATAAGCGAATACAAATCATATATTCATAATGCGAATGAGATAGTTTGAAATCTGTGACCGTCGCACTATTGGTCAGATCTGTCGACTCTGAGGATATATAAGTCACTGGCTTATTTGTCTGTAATCAACTCTCCTTGTGCTATAATGGCTGGTGAACACATTAAAGTAAGTGTAATGAGATTTCTATATCACCTATGTTGGTGAACTTTCGAGACCAACATTATGGATTGCAACAACAATATTTTGAAGGCAAACTTGGATGAATAATGCCATTCGAATATAAGAGTGTGTATTGAGTCTGTGTTTGTGACACTGCACACACTAAATGCGTACATTAGTCATGACAGTAACTTTTCACCTAGTCAAGTCAAGAAATTACGTGTCCAGATTAGGCTTAAATGTGATGCATAACCACTATGGTTACACAGTGATCACCCATTATAGTTATTTAAGTTAAGTGTAATACTTTGAAAAATATTACAGTTTGCATATGGAAGTATCGGGAGGATTTGTCTATGCTTATTTGTTTTACCATTACGTATTCTCTATGGGTGGAGGGGTCAAAGAGAGGCCTAGAGTAATTTAGAGCGGATTGTTCTGGTTCATGCCTAAAAGCATGGATTATTACCTTATGATTTATCTAAGATGACCGCCGTATATTTCTATTTTTGCAGGTTATATATTTTAACGGACGTGGACGTGCTGAATCGATTCGGATGACTCTTGTGGCAGCCGGTGTAGACTTCGAAGATGAAAGAATCAGTTTCCAAGATTGGCCGAAACTGAAACCAACCATTCCTGGAGGAAAATTGCCTGTAGTGAAGATCACCGATAATGCTGGGCACGTAAAGTGTATGCAAGAGAGTTTGGCTATTGCACGCTATATGGCAAAGAAGCATCACATGATGGGTGAAACAGACGATGAATATTATAGTGTTGAGAAATTGATTGGTCAAGTGAGTTAAGACTTATACTGACCCGTAAAAGTTTGTTCAGTTGGACAATACTTTGAGTTCAGTTTAGTGGGTTTAATAAATTGTTTGAATTGATAGGCGAGTGGTACTAGTGTCTTGTGAATTATAAAAATTATAAATTTGTAGTATCCTAATCCTTCAGAAGAACTAGCTGGAACTGAGCCACAATGTCAGAAATTTGATTTTTCTACCCATTGTAACATTAAAGATGTATTACTATTCAACGGTATCACATAACATAGCTAACTGATGATTAGGTATGTGGCCACACTTTCAAAATTACTTTCTCGTGTTACATTTTATTCATCGTTATGATAATGTGTTGAATAGGAAGAACAGAATGTGTACATGGATTAACTGGGAAGTTATTTACGGACCTCATAAAACGTGTTTAAATTATTCGACACTTATTGTGTACAAATGTCAGTTATAAATGGTTTTAAATAGTTTCTCTTCACATATTCTCACTCTTATTGTCATCATTGATTTTTGATTTTTCCCACAATGTACAGGCTGAGGATTTAGAAGGTGAATTTTACAAGATTTTCATGAAGCCACAAGAAGAAAAAGAGAAGTTCACCAAAGAGGTACTGAACGGTAAAGTTCCAGTCTTACTGAATGTAAGTTAACTTGAGAATCTGGTCGTTTTGTGTTTAGTATCTACCTTTGGTGATCTGGAAAGCATATCCACATCTTTAGTGTAGTATGTCAGTGAGTGATGTCGATGTGTTTAGTGATTCTACGACATACATTTGTCATAATGAAATGCGTGTCTATCAGAATGAATTACAGATCATTTCACCGTATTTTGATGAGTTTAGTGATGTGAGTCACACAAATCTGAGGAATTGGAAAGTCATGCACTTATGGTATGTTGACCAAACAATCAGATATTAAATTGGGACACAGAAGAAGTTGACTGTCAGTAAGAATTAGTAAACGTTGAACACCTCCGTGGTGGGTTATTTGTTTCTGTATTTCTGTAGCATGTTAGCGGAGGTTAGCACTCAATGTTTTTATTCAGTGTCAATTTAAGTTAGAGTGATTATTTTCATCAGTCAACTAAACTGTGCAATCTTTTCTTCGATACATTTAGTTAATCTGCGAATCTCTAAAAGAATCTAAAGGGAAGCTGGCTGTTGGAGATAAAGTGACTCTAGCTGATTTGGTTCTGATTGCTGCGATTGACCATCTGACTGATTTGGATAAAGAATTTTTGACTGGAAAATATCCTGAGATACATAAACATCGAGAACATTTGTTAGCGAGTTCACCGAAATTGGTGAAGTATTTATCGAGTAGACCTGAAACTCCATTTTAAAACTATCAACAGAAAGCTTGGAGGAGAGAGTCTGAAGCTATCTATTTTCACAGTATTGCACTGATGTTGCGACCATTTCACAAGGATGTCATTTTTGCTGTATTGTATTCTTTTTGCAAATGTTATTAAAATGAACTCAGTCTTCTGTTCAACCTTGTATTTTGCCTATGGTTAACCTTGCTCAGCCTATAGTCTCTTCAGGGCCACTGCTAGTCCCAAGCCCTTATAAAGGGGCTTGCAGAGAAACGCTAAAAAGAAAAGTAATTCAACCAAAAACTCTAGCCAGGGCGTTAGGAGTTCTTCAGTTAAAAAAGAGTTATGACGTCTGATGATGAAAGCCGATTTGCTTCGAAGTTCACGAGTCCGATGCCTTCTCTATCGAACGAAATGCTTCCACGATGTGGGCAGCCTGGATGTAACATCCGCCTTCATATCCATAAAAGCACACGAGACCAAATCGGTCACAAGCAAACCCTTTCTACACCTCCTAATAACTGTCTTATCTCCTCGACCAATCCTTCTTTCGATCGCTTATCACCTCGCGCCACTAAAGCAAAGGTAATGAATGAGTTCAAGAAACATTATTCCTGGTCTCTCGAAACCCGGTTCTAAATTACATATTGGAGCTTTTATTGTTGCAACCCTGTGCCAAATAGGGAAACAGGCTTCATTAACCAGAAATCTGGAATCTAGGGCGATCGCTGTATGTTGCGTCTCCGAAACGCGCATACAGGAGGATCCTAGGAAAATCATCAATTTGATTTCACCTAGTGCAGGTTGAGGCATAACACGGTTTACGCTTCTTGTTTCTGGAAGCCCTGATGCTGCTCCTCGTGGCCTCACCGGCTTAGGTCTAGTATTAGGTCCTAGAGCAGAACTAGCTCTCATAGACTGGATCCCGGTAGACAGTTGCTTATGCGCTATCCGACCCAGCAGGTCGGTATGGACTCGGAAAGATAGGGACACTCACCGTTGCCTCTTCTTTGTATCTGCCTACGCACCTACTGACTGCAGTTCGGACGACATGAAAGATAAGTTTCATAGAAACCCCTCTTAACCTCTCCAAAATGTTAAGCACTCTGATATAGTAATAGTGGTTGGTGGCTTTAAGGCTCCAGTAGGTAGACTCAGCGAAAAGGAAAGACACGCGGAAGGATCTTATGGTTTTGCGGCTGCGACTATGCTCAGATAACCACCTATTCCTAGCAAACACTAACTTAATGCATACGGTAAGACGCCTTTTGACATGGCGACCTCCAAAGCCAACCCAATGATGGACTCAACCAAATCACATCGCTATAAGCCATCGGTGGAGAGGCTCTGTTGAAGACTGCCTCTCATTCTGGAGCACTTGTTTAGACTCACACCATGCTCTAGTGCGAGTACATATTTGTTTGCGTCTCACTGGACGTAGGAAACATATCGCGAAGAAACCTGTTAGGGCTCTAATTAATGACAATAAAGCTAAGAATATATTTCAGGAACAAGTAGAAAGACAGTTAGACGGCCACAAAGCAAGTGAGGCGCAACCTGAGGCAGCTCGTAATCATATCAAAAAAGTTGTGGAAACAGCAGTGATATCTTCTAGTAAAGTAAACCATAAGTTTAGAGAGAAGCCCTGGAACTCAGTAGCATCTACCGAACTGATAGACGCTAGAAAGCTCATCCCGCCTGGCTATGAGTACGATGAGGAGCGAAGGGTGGTAAAGATCCTTCGCAATGATCGACACCAGTGGTGGGTAGCGAAAGCAACGGAGATGGAAAAGGCAACTATTAAGTCTCATTAAGGAAACAGGTATTAGGAACCCGAATGTGAGTGAGACTATTTCGGAAAAGGATGGTTTTATTATTCATTCTCAATCCAGGAGATTGGATCGATGGGCAGAACACTTCAGGGATCAGTTCAATTGGCCTTCAGCCACACTTCGGTCGCCCACGATCCCCAGTTGTCCTCAATGACTTATTGACGTAAGTCCCCTGACTCTTTATGAAGTTGAGAAAGTGATAAGAATTCTGAAACGAGGGAGATCAGAGGGACACAATAGATTGAATCCTGAGATTTTTAAGGATGGTGGTCCAGATTCAGCAGTCAGATTGAGTGACATCTCAGGTAGAATTTGGGAACTGGTCGCAATCGCCGATTGTCCCAATTTATAAGAAAGGAGAGAAGTCCTCTTGTGAAAATCACAGAGGAATCAGTCTAACTAATATAGATTCTAAATTGATAGCCTTCATTATCCCTAGACACCTAAGTAGAGCTCGTGAAGAGCACTCTAGAGGAAACTAGGCTGGTTTCAGACAGTGATGACGATGTATAGACCACATTTCTACACTACGACAGGTCTTGGAACACAGACACATTTAGATGTCAGACAATCGATGTCTTCCTAGACTTTAGGGCGGTATTTGACTCTGTTGATCGTGAGGTTCTGTGGTAGTCCCTGTTATTAAAAGAAGTAAATCAACCTTATACAATTCCCCTACTCAAATAATACAGTTTATGGCGAACTGTAATCGGGATTAGCTAACTCAAGTGGTATCTTTCAGGGATATGCACTTTCCCCATTCTCGTTTAATTTTTTCATAGACATGCTCCTAGATAAAACATTATCATTGTCTGACTCTTCAGGAGTTGAACTCCTATCAGGAAAATCGAACGGATTACGGTCTTACATGAATTGGCAACCTGCAGGTAAGTACAACGTGACATGTATTCGCTTTATTCACAATAAGTACAACAGTTATTTGTCAGTCCTATTCAGTAACTTGAAATGACCATAAAATTATGCTCATTCTTCTTATTTATAATAAATCGGTGAATTAGACAATGTTATATGTTAAAAACGAAGAAAGTTTGCAACTGCCATGGTATAATACTTCAAGACTGTGTTGTTTGTAAATTGGAAAGGTCATTTGATAAAGAAAGTTCAAATTGTTTCAAGAGAAATGCGTCAAGTTGTACACAATAAATCGTGTGAATAAAATCTACATTAGGAGGAATTTCGTGTTGGCAGTGCAGATAAAAATAAAAATGATGATAATAATAATAATAACGTGACTAATATATGTAATATGAGCAGTGTGGCCTAAGTAATTATGATAAAAGTACAAAATAAAAGTTCATGTGAATTGGGAACGATGAATCTGAGCATTAATAAAGATTTAAACACAAACTGAAATAGGAGGAGGGTAAAGAGGTTTGTGATATCTAGTTTAAGTTTCTAATGATCCTGTCGTGGACCAAGGTGAACACAATGGCAGCTGAATATATCTCTTTCGAATACATAAGTTAGTTATTCTGGTGTCGATCCAGATGGCCTAAGCTTTACAGAATAGATGTTACCTATCTCCTCTCGGTAGATTGTTCAGAACTTGATATAAAACTGATAGCTTCATCTATATTTATATGATGTTCTCTGCTTACCAAGCGAGAAGGGGTGGCACCGTTACTCGTTTATGTTATTCCTTTTCCTAATCATGTTGATACATGTTCACAAGCAAGCAAAGATAAATTGCTCTGAGTATGGACTATGAAACTAGCTCCATACGAACAATTGCATTGTTATGCACACATAGAGGGACTCATCATAAGAAGTCTATCGTTGATTTGTTGTGTGAGTACTGGTTCGTTTGGAAGGACAACATGTAACCTTAAATGTCTGAATGTCTTTTCAAAAGAATCTTTTCAAGTCGATGTGATGAGGTTGAATGATATCCGCTATGACCCTTTGAAATCAATTTTTGGTAGACGGATTGTTTGCTGAGTGTGTTATAATTTGTTTTATATTTCCGTTCTGATAAACATTTTCTGACAAAATTATCTAAGCAATCATTGTTTTGTGATGATTTCTTTTATTTATTCATTTCACTATCTACACTATCCTCAGAATATAATTGCTTGATTAAATGTCTACGACATTTCACTAAATTTATTTTGTACTGAAGAGGTTTGGAGCTCAGAAACTGGGTATATTGACCTGTTCATGTAATCTTTCTAAATGTATTTCCTTTCATGGAACCATTTATTCGTCTAGAAAGTAGGACATCAAGGAAAGCTATACTATTGCCGTTCTCCTCATCGCTGATGAATTAATTCACTAACTAGATGAACATGATGAAAACTGTTCAACAGTTCTTGTTGATTAATAATTTCGTCACACACGATTAGTGTGTCATCCATATATCGGCAGTGATAATGAATCTTATCCAGGATGTCTTTGAAAGGTCTTTTATCTAGAGACCCTGATGATGAAGTTATTGAGAACGATTGTTCGCTCAAATATTATTTACTCTTGAAAAGTGATAGTATTTTCTCGCCAAAGAATACCATCATAAATGCCAATTGTTGTAGAGATAGATCCAAGCAACAAGCAAGTAAAAGCCACCAAGTCGTGTCTGGTTTCTATGAATTTCCCACATAAATATTCGTCCATCGCGTAGGATCTCGCAATGTGCGCGAGACAGCAATGATTGCCACTCAAGCGACAACTGATGAATAGGAACAAGTAATTCTTGAAAGAAAGTGACTGAAATTCTTCTAACAAAATGCCAATAACAGTGGTGATTCATAGTGACAAATTGGTGGGGTAACCTTGATGAGAATTTATAGACTTGGGAGCCTAACGGACTTGCACGAAAATCAAACTAGGTTACTGAAAGTAGTATTTCAAACTGTTAGTGAAAGTGACTGAATATTACAGAATGAACATATACTGAAGAGTTCAGGAGTTGTTTTCGTTTAGACTTGTCACCCACAGACAGTATTACAAAAAGAGAATTCGAAAAATGTTCGCACCCATCTTTGTAAGAGGAAAATAATGTAGGGGAAGTTTAGGATATTTGGAACTGATGAGACAAAATCTGAATATCGGAAATCACAAATTATTTCTAAAAGATTGTATGAATAGAAGCTAATAAAGGAGTCTATACAGTACCCATAACGCTTATACTCGTACGCAAACCAAAGGACTAAGAACAGAGGCTTTTATCTAAGTTAAGTGATATCGGGATTTCGATAACTTACTTACGTGGAATAAGAATTTCCTAGACGGATGCAGATGAACGGTACGGGTTAGCTCCAAGTCGTCTAGCTAGGAAACTATGCTTATAGTGGTGATTCAAGGTACCGTTTTAGGTCAGATGTTGTTTCTAATGCATGTAAATGACCTTCATAGTCTCTGATCTTCATCGGTCTATTATACACTGATGATATCATGATATGAAGATCGATGCAACTGGTGATAATCTACAGCCTCAAAATGAACTATAAATGTTACCTGGTTGGTCTAGAATTTGGCACTTGCTGATAAACGCGTCCAAGCTCATCGTGAGTTATATTAGTCACCAAGGTACAGATACGTATACGGTGAATAACAATGCACTACCTGTTATCCAGACACAACATAAACTAGGAGTTATCATCAGCCAGGACTTGAAAACTACTGTGCATTTCGGTGCGACGGTCGCTAAAGGTTTCAGTACTCTATAGTCTACACGCAGAACCTATAGCCCGATTCATGCTAAAACATTTTTGATTTGTCCACAATATTCGTTCGTCCTAAACTTGAGAATCGCACACCAGCCAGCCAGCCCCAGTATTAAAAATGACGGTAAGCTATTGCAATAGTTTCGATAAACCACAACTAAGTTGATACCTGTATAAATAAAACATTCTTCGTTTATCATATAAAAGGATAAGAGATGACTTAATCACAGTTTTAACGATAAATTTACATCCGACATACTCTAATTTTTCCTTTCTTTCTTTTGTTCATCTATTTCACTATCTACACAATCCTCAGAATATAATTGCTTGATTAAATGTCTACGACATTTCACTAAATTTATTTTGTACTGAAGAGGTTTGGAGCTCAGAAACTGGGTATATTGACCTGTTCATGTAATCTTTCTAAATGTATTTCCTTTCATGGAACCATTTATTCGTCTAGAAAGTAGGACATCAAGGAAAGCTATACTATTGCCGTTCTCCTCATCGCTGATGAATTAATTCACTAACTAGATGAACATGATGAAAACTGTTCAACAGTTCTTGTTGATTAATAATTTCGTCACACACGATTAGTGTGTCATCCATATATCGGCAGTGATAATGAATCTTATCCAGGATGTCTTTGAAAGGTCTTTTATCTAGAGACCCTGATGATGAAGTTATTGAGAACGATTGTTCGCTCAAATATTATTTACTCTTGAAAAGTGATAGTATTTTCTCGCCAAAGAATACCATCATAAATGCCAATTGTTGTAGAGATAGATCCAAGCAACAAGCAAGTAAAAGCCACCAAGTCGTGTCTGGTTTCTATGAATTTCCCACATAAATATTCGTCCATCGCGTAGGATCTCGCAATGTGCGCGAGACAGCAATGATTGCCACTCAAGCGACAACTGATGAATAGGAACAAGTAATTCTTGAAAGAAAGTGACTGAAATTCTTCTAACAAAATGCCAATAACAGTGGTGATTCATAGTGACAAATTGGTGGGGTAACCTTGATGAGAATTTATAGACTTGGGAGCCTAACGGACTTGCACGAAAATCAAACTAGGTTACTGAAAGTAGTATTTCAAACTGTTAGTGAAAGTGACTGAATATTACAGAATGAACATATACTGAAGAGTTCAGGAGTTGTTTTCGTTTAGACTTGTCACCCACAGACAGTATTACAAAAAGAGAATTCGAAAAATGTTCGCACCCATCTTTGTAAGAGGAAAATAATGTAGGGGAAGTTTAGGATATTTGGAACTGATGAGACAAAATCTGAATATCGGAAATCACAAATTATTTCTAAAAGATTGTATGAATAGAAGCTAATAAAGGAGTCTATACAGTACCCATAACGCTTATACTCGTACGCAAACCAAAGGACTAAGAACAGAGGCTTTTATCTAAGTTAAGTGATATCGGGATTTCGATAACTTACTTACGTGGAATAAGAATTTCCTAGACGGATGCAGATGAACGGTACGGGTTAGCTCCAAGTCGTCTAGCTAGGAAACTATGCTTATAGTGGTGATTCAAGGTACCGTTTTAGGTCAGATGTTGTTTCTAATGCATGTAAATGACCTTCATAGTCTCTGATCTTCATCGGTCTATTATACACTGATGATATCATGATATGAAGATCGATGCAACTGGTGATAATCTACAGCCTCAAAATGAACTATAAATGTTACCTGGTTGGTCTAGAATTTGGCACTTGCTGATAAACGCGTCCAAGCTCATCGTGAGTTATATTAGTCACCAAGGTACAGATACGTATACGGTGAATAACAATGCACTACCTGTTATCCAGACACAACATAAACTAGGAGTTATCATCAGCCAGGACTTGAAAACTACTGTGCATTTCGGTGCGACGGTCGCTAAAGGTTTCAGTACTCTATAGTCTACACGCAGAACCTATAGCCCGATTCATGCTAAAACATTTTTGATTTGTCCACAATATTCGTTCGTCCTAAACTTGAGAATCGCACACCAGCCAGCCAGCCCCAGTATTAAAAATGACGGTAAGCTATTGCAATAGTTTCGATAAACCACAACTAAGTTGATACCTGTATAAATAAAACATTCTTCGTTTATCATATAAAAGGATAAGAGATGACTTAATCACAGTTTTAACGATAAATTTACATCCGACATACTCTAATTTTTCCTTTCTTTCTTTTGTTCATCTATTTCACTATCTACACAATCCTCAGAATATAATTGCTTGATTAAATGTCTACGACATTTCACTAAATTTATTTTGTACTGAAGAGGTTTGGAGCTCAGAAACTGGGTATATTGACCTGTTCATGTAATCTTTCTAAATGTATTTCCTTTCATGGAACCATTTATTCGTCTAGAAAGTAGGACATCAAGGAAAGCTATACTATTGCCGTTCTCCTCATCGCTGATGAATTAATTCACTAACTAGATGAACATGATGAAAACTGTTCAACAGTTCTTGTTGATTAATAATTTCGTCACACACGATTAGTGTGTCATCCATATATCGGCAGTGATAATGAATCTTATCCAGGATGTCTTTGAAAGGTCTTTTATCTAGAGACCTCTTGAAGTAATAAACAATCGAAAGAAGGGTTGGTCGACGAGATAAGACAGTTATTAGGAGGTGGACAAAGAATTTGATTGTGACCGATTTGGTGTCGTGTGCTTTTATGTGTATGAGGGTGGATGTTACTTCACGGGTGTCCACACCGTGGAAGCGTTTCGGTCGAACGAGGGTACATCGGACGCATGAATTCCGGAGGAACTCGGCTTTCATAATGAGACGTCAAAACTCTTCTAAATAAATTGGTTTTCTTTACAGATAATTTTGTGCTGAAAGACTCCTTCAACAACATTAAATTACAAAATCCAATCCATCGGGACTATTCCATATTAGAAGACACTTATTATCGAGAACATTACAGCACAGTAAACTTAGGGTAATTGTGAAAATTGTAATGTCTAAATGATATGCTTAGGAAACGGGTCCTAGGTAAGGATGGCAGGCCTGCATACTTACGTACATCAGTTAAAGTTGCCACACCACACATTAGCACAGACAGATCGAATCGTCAGTTCAAATTTCATAACAGTAGAGGAAATAAAATATTAGCAGTGATCGAAGAGAATAGGGTTGGAAGATACTATTGAAGAAGTATAATCTACTAAAGTAAACTTAAGAAGAGGAAGAGGAAGGTGATGAAGAAACCAGAGGACAGGGTAATGAGAAAAAACAAAGAATCGATGCACCTACGCGACTGTAAAAGGTTTAGAGCCAACAGGAAACCATACGGTTGTCAGTGACTTTATGGATTTGTGGCATGTTTTGGTTTGATCACGTCTAGCTTTCTTCCAACCTACTCCTACACCACAAAACATAGCTAGACGACGCAGTCGGTGGTTCGGCATTCATAGCACATGTCCCAACCACCTCAACTGATGAAGTTTCACTACTTCATCTATTGGCCTGCCTTCCTTACCTAGGACCCGTTTCGAATTCGGTCTCGTGTGCTTTTATGGGTATGAGGGCTGATGTAACTTCCCGGCTGCCCACACCGTGGAAGGTTTCTGATTGTCAGAAGGGGCATCAGACTCATGACTTCCGAACGAACTCGGCTTTCATCATGGGATGTCATAACTCTTCTAAATGAAGACCTTCTATATGATGCTCAATGCACTTGAATTCGGTTTATTGTAATTCCCTCAAATCTACCATTCTGATATTATGTATACTTTGTTTTTTCAGGATAAAGAAAGGAACAAATTGAAAATAAACTTAATCAAACAACTGATTTTCTTGTTTGTTAATATCAGATTTTTCCTTGCGTTTGTACAACATTTTTATTATTTGAATAAAAACTGTCTAAAGTTATCTACAATTGGTTTTCTTTTTAGATATTTTTGTACTGATAGACTTCTTCAACAACATTAAATTACAAAATCCAATCCATCGGGACTATTCCATATTAGAAGACACTTATTATCGAGAACATTACAGCACAGTAAACTTAGTGTATTTGTGAAAATTGTAATGTCTAAGTGATATGCTTGAATTCTATTACGACTTCACCCGACTTGGGACAGGCAGTATCCCCGAAGAGTCTACAAGCGGAGTTGTTTCCTAACAACAACATTGCCTACTAGGTTGTGGCAGAAAACGCAAAAAATGCTTCAAAGTCACCGATGATCGAATATTAGTGACTGGCAAATATCCTTTATTCTTAATGGTTAGATTTCATACCCTTAAAAAAGATCAGGAAGAACTGCCGCGTCCTCTCTACGCCTTAACAAGACTTTCTGATCTAGTTAGCCGAGGCTGGGACAACGGATTAGAATAACCTATCGTGTTGCTCAGTCATTGCTTTCTTTCCGTTTACCGAGTATGGTGAAATCGTAATAGCATTCAAGCATATCACCCCAAGCATATCAAACCTTGTGCCAAATAGGGCCCAGGCTGCATTAGCTAGAGCTCTGAAATCCTGGGCGATCGATGTATGTTGCGTCTCCGAAACTCGCATACAAGATCAGAGTAAAACCATTAATTTGATTTCACCCAGTGCAGATAGAGACACAACACGGTATGAACTTTGTGTTTCTTCTGGAAGTGCATCATATCACTTGGGACTTTGGTATTGCATTTGTTTGTCAGTGTCCAGTAAGACTTACGGTCAGAATCCTTCAGAAAGTACTAGCGCTTGTACCTCGCTTTCTCTAAAATAATTTTATGATTAGGGAGGGCTTTCTCTTTATGCATTTCAACACTAAATGTACACCTGCAAACTGTAGTAACTTATAAACAGTAGGTCACGATTCAGCTCCGGTTTTTAAAGAACCACAATGGGTTTTTAGACGAAATATAAGCACTCACCTGGAACCCTCAAAGTGAAGCAAAAGACGAAGGCCTGAACATATTGTGCCGAGAAATAGATGAAGATATGAAAGAGATGAATAAAAATTGGACAGAACAGCAAAGAGAACCCCAGGACAGAGTAGGTTGGAGAATGCTAGTTGGCGGCGTGTGTTCCATTGGGGGTAAAAGGCGTAAATAAGTAAGCAGATAAGTAATAAGCATTTAGAACGTTGTAGCAAAAGGTCATTTACTGAAGTAGGTGGGATAGTGAAGAAATATTGGATATCGGGTGAATGGAGTGATGGATTACGAGATGTGATCAATGGTAACTCGATAGAGTGAATGTGAATGCAGAAAACTGATGATGGGCAACGATGTGCACACAAATGTTTGGGCTTTCATTGAGTTTTGTGACATTCCAATGGGTGCTTGTTTTCCAGGCCGATAAGATGAAACCACTCACTAGGTTAACATAGTGTGTTCTTATCGGCAAGCTAGATTTGGGCAGTATCCGTGGACTCAATGAGTTATCTATCTCAAGTGAAAACTGATGTGGATAATGTGACCAAATAGGAGGCTTTAATACAACTTAAGAGGCGGGGTTAAAAAGAAAACGAAGATCTGATTTCGATATAACTTGGACGTGTAGAGAGCCAATAATATATGGTTGGAGCACAGATGAGTTCATGCATGCAGTAGATCCAGTGTAAACTAGGGCTTCAGAAAGAATTCTTACTAACTTAGTTAGTAAACTGTCTGTTTCCACCTCCGTTATTTTTTCTGACAGTAGCAAGTATATTTCGGATGATATGGAGCACATGCTCAATGCTGAGCGTGAGGGATATATGCAGTGGTCCAATAGTAATGATCTATAAAAGGTTACAATAATCCCGATATGTACGTGAAATGCTCTGGTCCTGGTGCTTGTAGTGATTAATATATTCTCTTTACGCTATTGTGCTAAAGACACGAAGTACTCAGGATCGTTCCAATTTATAAGAAAGGGCGAAACTCCTCTTGTGACAATCACAGAGGAATCAGTCTGACTAATACAGTGTCTAAATTGTTAGCCTCGATTATACTTAGACGCTAAACTAGAGCTCATGAAGAGCAAGCAGACTAGAGAATACCAAGTTGGTTTCACACCTGGACGTGGCTGTATAGACCACACATTCACAATACGATAGGTCCTGGAACACAGACACGCATTTAGGCGTCCGACAATAGTTGTCTTCTTGGACCTTAAGGTGGCATTTGACTCTATTGATCGTGAGGTTCTGTGGCAGTGTCTGTCATTGAAAGGTGTACCAAAGAAGTACATTAACCCCAAATAAGCTCTCTACTCGAAAACTACAGGTCGAGTGAGAGCTTATGGCGAACTGTCATCTGAATTCTTCACTTCCAGTGGTATCCGTCAGGGATGTCCACTCTCTCCATCCTTGTTCAATTTTATCATAGACATGCTCCTAGATATAACATTATCATCGTCTGACTCTTCAGGAGTGGACCTTCTACATGGAAAATCGCTTGTTGACTTAGAACACGCCGATGACATAGGTCTATTCGATGAAGACGCTGAATAAACGCAGAGTCTTCTGAACACCCTAAGCAGCAATGCAAGCATGTTTGAGATGCGGTTTCCTCCCGTCGAAATGTAAAATGTTGCTTCAAGACTGGGTTGCATCGGCACCTGAACTAGTGATAGGGAGTGAATTAATCGAGTGCGTAGACCACTTCACTTACCTTGGTAGTCTGAACAGTGTTGATGGCCTGGTGACTGATGAAATCTCAGCACGAATACAGAGTGCTCGATTGACTTTCAACAACTTGCGTCACTTACTGCACAGACCAGATATCCGTCCGCAAACCAGAGGACGAGTGTACTGCGCAGTAGTTCGCTCCGTTCTCCTATATGGATGCGAAACATGGTCACTGAAAGTAGAAATATTCACAGGTTGTTGGTTTTCGATCATAGTTATCTCTGAAGCATTGCTCGGAAAACCCTATATAGCCGAGTATACGATATTTACTTGTCATATATATGGGAGTTTTAACCAATGAGTTGAATAAAATGGTTAAAAAAGTTGAGATTAGTGGTTTTCACATCGTTGTGATTGTGCGATTCTGTACTTCACAGTGCTCCATTGTTATGGAATTGTGGAATGTGTGAGTTAGTAAAGTTATTGTTACATGGTTCTTAAAAATTCACAAACAACCAGTCGAAATAATAGTCAGTATTACACGAATAGATGATGAATATTTTCGTTAATTTACGGATTAACGATTCCATTCCATTTGGATAAATGTGGATGAAGCTTCAGTCAAAAAGGAAATTGACATTTCAGAAGAAAACTGTTCATGGAAGTAAGTGCGCTGTTGAGTACGGACTATTTAATATACGTTCATATTATTTTGTTCTGTGTCAATATACTTTAGTTTGTAAGAATATAGACGAATGTAAAATTTACAATGAAATTTTTTCAAAGCATTAAGAGTGGAAGTGATCTTGAATATTTTCCTCCGTATTCGTGGTTTACTACTGACATTATTCTCAGTAGCCTGTTTATTTTTACTGGCATGATATGTTGTTGTGATATATAAGGGAATTTTAATCAATGAGTTGCATAGACTGGTTAACACTGTTGTAAGTAGTTGTTATCACATCGTTATGATTGTGCTACTCTCAGTACTCCATTGTTATGGAAATGTGGAATGTGTAGGTGAAAGTAGTTATTGTTTTATTTATGTTCAGAATTCACAAAAAACTAGTCGGAACAGTTGTCAATAATATACGAATAGATGATGAATGTATTTGCTTTTTTACAGATAAACGATTCCGTTGCGACGAATGTATGAATCATTTCATCAGGAATTGTAGTTTGAAGGTTTATTTAAATGTTGTTCATAGAAGTAAGTACGTTTTTGAGTACGGATTATTTAATATATGTTCATATTAGTGGGTTGTGTGCCGATATTCTTTAGTTTGCAATGATACATTTGAATCATTAATTTGCCTAGAAATCATTCTTATCAGTCATTCAGTCATTTGTACCCTAGAACTTTGTACGTGAATATATTAGTTGTGGTTGCCATACCGTATTAGCAAAGAGTTTTGAGCTTTGTCATTCAAGGTCTCTAACTATCGATTATTAACATGTCGCGGATCACGACCAGGTAGCCTATATCTGCCAACATGACTCAGTCCACTTATCAGTTACTTCACGGATTTGTGCCATGTTTTGTTTTGGCCGCCCCTAACTTTCCTCGAACCTACTCCTACATCACAAAACATAGCTCGTCGTGGCAGTCGGTGGTCAGGCATTCGTAACACATGTCCCAACCACCTCAACTGATGAAGTGTCAATACTTCATCTATTTATCTGCCATCCTAACATAGCACCCGTTTCCTAACAACAGCATTACTTGCTCGTTTGTCCTACGATACACGAGCAATGCATCGGAGACACCTATGATCGAAAACCAGCAACCTACGAATATCCTCTACTCATAACGGCCATGTTTCGCATCCATATTTTCAATGGTGACCGAATAGAGATTGACTATGATCATCACTAAATACTAATTACTATCCCGTCAACGAAGCATAAGTAAATTCAGGGTAAAGAATATATTCGAAGGAGAAAGTGGGCGATATAACGAACAGCAAGTTATAAATAATGACACCAACGCAAAAGCAGAAAGTTGTTCATAAGTAAGTATTTTTTAATACAGTTAAACAAAAAGGAGTACAATAATAAATATTTCCTTTTCATTAATTGCGTTCTCTTCGTAGAAGTGTTCAACCACACACTTACCTCTTGAGTGAGTCAAAAGATGACATTTCATCCTTTTTTCCTAGTAACTGGTGTCATTCAATGAGGATTTGATTTGGAAGTCGGTATCTTTCTGACAAGTCATTTGTTCTGGATCCTTGAAATCTTTGAGAGTGCCCTGTTTGATTCAGTTTTTAAGGGCGATAGAAACAAGGACATGTGGGCTGCGAATTTATCCTTATATAACTAAAAAACCATTTGTATGTCGCTTGTGATCCTTCTTTATGATAAAGAGTATACGATTAGTTCAGCCAGTTTCTTGTCACACAGCAGCCTTGTGATTGGAGGAGTCAACCTAGTTGCAGTCATTTGAACCGGTTCCAACAACACTTTGTCGCTTTTTATACAGGAACTCGCTGGTTTAAGCAAATGCTACTGTTAAGGACAAACAAATACAATGAACAAAGTTATTAATATCTTATCATCGGTAAAGATAAAGGCTATAAATATAGACCACACAGGTCTGAAAAGTTTGGCGGCTATCGTGGTAATAGCATGGACAATAATAATGTGATTTACTTCGTGGCAATTGATATGCCATCTGTCCGATATCTTAAACGTCATGATATTTCAGAAAAATGCCATAATGTTTTAATAGTGATCGAGTCAAGTTTGACTATGATCACCACAAAATACTAATTACTAACTGGTCACAGTGATAAAATGTAAATCCAGGGTAGAGAATATTTTTGAAGGAGAAAGCGGGCGATATAATTAGCAGCACTTAACGATCTGTTACAGCATTTCAAACAGAAAGTTGCGTGTAAGTTAGTGTTTTTAGCACAGTTAAAATAAGGGATACAGTAATAAATGATTCCTTTTCACCGATTGCATTTCCTTCGTAGAAGTGGTACATTACATCAGCCGCCCCTCTAGAAAGGGTTTATACTTTCGATACGTAGCGGCTTCGTGCGGGTGGGGGCTGTCCGGTGAACGTGCGATTGTAGCACCTAAGAGTTGATGAACAGGAAGTGACCAATGAACCTCCAGTTGTCACCGAAAGTCTTCTACGTTTAACTGTACCAGTAGTAACGTGCCAGGTCTGCTGCTCGAGTTGGCGTGCCACACCAGCGTTCCTCGTATCCAGAATCTGAAAACTACGTTTGTAGCGGTCCGGACCAGAAAACGCTGCAGACGTAGGACGGAACCAGATTGAGCGAGGGTGCCAGAAGCGACCAGAACTACCAAGTTCGAAACCAGAACATCGACTGAGTGCATCGGCAAGAGAGTGGGTGATCAGGCCAGCTTTCAAAAAGATTGACTGAAGTCGACGGTCCCAACAGGGTGATGGTCGTTGACATGGGCTCAGGATAAAAAAATAAATGGAAAAGAGAAATCACATGAAAAGGCCCTTCATAAGGTTGTTGCGAAGGTCTGCGTACCGAATGGACTCGTATGAAAACATTAGAACAAGTAGATAACTCTCGAGGGAGGGCGACCAGTCGATGTTGTACTCGAGTTGACACCGGAGGCAGTGCTCATTGGACGTAGTCTGATTTACCGAAGTTATCACTGCTCCGTGGTGTGAAAAGTTCCCTAGGCAGACGCAATGTCGTGCCGTATACCAATTTAGCGACGGAACATTGAATATCTGCTTTTAAGCTCGTTCTGATACCTAGGAGGACGAGCGGTAAGGTAGCGGTAGCAAATGTGCTGATAGGGACGGCTACGTGCCTGTACACTTTTGATCGTTGACATTGTAAGCATTGCATCGCCCACATTCGGACATCTCTATTCATGGAGGGCCAGACGTATCTTAAAGAGATGAGACGTAATGCAACTGTGATACCTGGATGAGACAAATCATGAAGGGCATCGAAGATGAGACGACGACAAGCAGAAGGTACAATGGGTCGGGGTAAACCAGTAGAGTTGTCGCACAGGATAGTACCTAATTTGTCCCGTGCCAGTCGGAGAGGTCTTGCCGTGACTGGCGGTTCGCGGGTGACGATGTGGTGTACTACATGGTGAGTCACTGATAGAATCTCCTCGAGTGGTTTTGTTAGCTGGGAGAATCTTTCGAGTAAAGCGTGGGAAATGTCATCACCCGAATGAAATATACCAGTGATACAGTATGCGTTTGTTTGAGCTCGAAAGCCAATTAATCGGCTGTTCGACGAAGTATCGATTAGCTGCAGCCTACTTGAATCAACTTAGTATACAGTTGTTTTAGTACAGCTTTGAAAATGAATTCGCTTAAAAGAGATCTCTTTGCTCAACCAATGTTTTCGACTTGAATGATTAACAATCAGTATTGTAGTGAAATCGGATCAACTGTCTGGAAAGTTGTTATTATTTTCTCACTGGTCTCTATTATGAAAATGCTATCCAACATAATGACCATAGTCGAGGCCGTATGCTAACAAATTCAATCGATAAAATCAACAAATGAGACAAAAATAAATTTAAGAAACCTTCGTTATGACTGATTGGTTTACATGTCTAATAAAATAAGTTCAACTTGTATGGTAAATGTTTATTGGCCATTCATTTACAGTCAATGGGACAGACACTAAATTGATGTTCAGGAAAGAAAAAGTTTGAGAACTGTGACCAACATACTATTGTGGAGATCCATTCACCAGTTGTGTATGTAGTAGGAACTGTTTGAATAATTTGTAATCACTTCTACCCGATAGGGTGACTGGTGAACACATAAAAGTAAGTCATTAGGATTAGTGTAACCTGGTAGATCATCGAGAAAAGCGTGAGAAATCCCAATAAAAGCATTCAAGAAACCAACTTGAAAGAATGCGGATTTAATCTGCAATCATTTTGATGATTTGGTTAATGATTTGCCTGAGTTTTGATCACTCTTGATTAACCTCTATCCAATGACCTCTATAAAGCTGTTACGAATTAAGTGTACATGTAGAATCCAAGATGTGCATTTCATCTTGTAAACAATTTATCAGCTGAACGTACCTGTATCCCATTACTATCCATCTATTCTACGTAAACTCATGCCACAGAGACTACATTAAATATGCCAAATGAAATCGATCTTGCAGACAAAATATCAACTAAGGAATAATCGAAACCAATACAAATTAAATTAAAATTAACAAATGTGGCACAAGTAAATGGCTAACTACAACTGGTGTCAACGCAAATACGGCATCACAATTTGAAGCTAGAAATGCTGGGTGTGAATCCAAGGAAGTGCATCAACTAGCGGTACAGAAATATTCATATGACACGTCGTGAAAAAAATTAAGAGCGCATTCGCGATTCCAGTCCCATCCACATGGTATTAATATTTTTTCAGTCAACAATACATTAAAAAGCAAAACATTAGTCAGTCCGTTTGTGAGACCATAAATTTTTGCCTTTTTCTCATGAAACAAAACTGTGACCTTTAAGAATCAGATAATTCATTCAATGTACAGAAGAAAATGAATAATTATATGCAACGCTTAAATGCGAACCTACCCAACGTAGAGTTACTTATTGATGAATAATCAAACATAGATTATTGGTTTTCGAGTTGAAATTAATACGACTGATAATATATGAACATGTTTAACTGGAGAATTACGTCACATTAACTAATCCATACCCATCCTATAAAACAGCCGAAGCGGATTCATGAGTCACCCATGGATTCATTTCTATCAGTCACAAAAGGAACTAATTGGAACGGAATTTATGCAAGACCAATTCACACTGCTTCAAGCAGCTAACCTTACGTTTTTTACTGATAAGAATATTGTATTCTGGAAAGAGGAACTTATTAATTTAGATAACTAGCCTACTGTTACTCCTTGTGATAGTTCATAGACTGTGTCTTTTGAGATGTAGTATAATACAATATAAGAGTCCTTAGACAAAGGATATGTGGAAACTAAACATCACATTATTCCTAGAATCAAAGATAGACATCAAGACCTGTGGACATGTTTAACATGGACTGGCATCGTAAATAAATTTTGTCATTTTTTACACTTTTCATGACCTTCAATTAAATTAGGCTTCGTTATAACTACTGGCTAATATATCCAATAAATTGAGTCCAATTTCTCTAGTTAATTTCTATTGGCTAGTCTGTCACAGCTAATGTGGCACTCAATGTTGTGTATAAGAGAATAGAAATCATATATTCATAATGCGAATGAGATAGTTTGAAATCTGTGACCGTCGCACTATTGGTCAGATCTGTCGACTCTGAGGATATATAAGTCACTGGCTTATTTGTCTGTAATCAACTCTCCTTGTGCTATAATGGCTGGTGAACACATTAAAGTAAGTGTAATGAGATTTCTATATCACCTGTGTTGGTGAACTTTCGAGACCAACATTATGGATTGCAACAACAATATTTTGAAGGCAAACTTGGATGAATAATGCCATTCGAATATAAGAGTGTGTATTGAGTCTGTGTTTGTGACACTGCACACACTAAATGCGTACATTAGTCATGACAGTAACTTTTCACCTAGTCAAGTCAAGAAATTACGTGTCCAGATTAGGCTTAAATGTGATGCATAACCACTATGGTTACACAGTGATCACCCATTATAGTTATTTAAGTTAAGTGTAATACTTTGAAAAATATTACAGTTTGCATATGGAAGTATCGGGAGGATTTGTCTATGCTTATTTGTTTTACCATTATGTATTTTCTATGGGTGGAGGGGTGAAAGAGAGACCTAGAGTATTTTAGAGTGGATTGATCTGGTTCATGCCTAAAAGCATGGATTATTACCTTATGATTTATCTAAGATGACCGCCGTATATTGTGATTTTTACAGATTATCTATTTTAACGGACGTGGACGTGCTGAATCGATTCGGATGACTCTTGTAGTAGCTGGTGTAGACTACGAAGAGGAAAGGATCAGTCTCCAAGATTGGCCGAAAATCAAACCAACCATTCCTGGAGGAAGAGTACCTGTAGTGAAGATCACCGATAATGCTGGGCACGTAAAGTGGATGCAAGAGAGTTTGGCTATTGCACGCTATATGGCAAAGAAGCATCACATGATGGGTGAAACAGACGAGGAATATTATAGTGTTGAGAAATTGATTGGTCAAGTGAGTTAAGACTTATACTGGTATCATAACATTGCTAACTGATGACTATGTATGTTGCCACTCTTTCAAAATTACTTTCTCGTGTTATATTTTATCCAACGTTATGATAATGAGTTGAATAGGGAGAACAGAATGTGCACATGGATTAACTAGAAAGTTATTCGTTGACATCATAATGCGTGTTTCAATTATTCGGAACTTATTGTGCACAAATGTTAGTTATAGATGGTTTTAAATGGTTGGCATCGGATAAATATTAGTTTTTTTTGTATATGCACATTCGTATTGTCATTTATTTCTGATTTTATCTACAATGTATAGGCTGAGGATTTAGAAGGTGAATATCACAAAACTTTAATGAAGCCACAAGAAGAGAAAGAGAAGATAATCAAAGAGATACTGAGCGGCAAAGTTCCAGTATTACTCAATGTAAGTTAACTTGAGAACCTGTTCGTTTTGTGTTAAATATTTAACTTAACATTGGTGATCTGGAAAGCGATTTGTGGTGTTTCTTACTAAATTGGAAAGTTTCACTTTAATTGATAATCGTATTCTCGATTAAAGTAATGCCAGTTCTTATCGGTATTGAAACTTGAGCAATCTTATTTCATATGATGTAACTAGACTGACCACCTTCATATATAACCCTTAAACATGTAAAGAAATGTTCTCATCTAGCGAGTAAAAGTATGTTTGACATGGTCATAACAGTAAATTTACCACTGTCAGTTATTTTTAGTTCGGTGTAATAAGTCAACGTTGGTTGATAATAATAATACTTGCATACAAATCATTGAATATTACAAGTTCAATTGACTTATGTCTGAAATAATTACACTGAATTTTTAGTGCTTATCAATATTTTACTGAATGATCTATTTTACGATACATCATATAATAATGACTGGGATTCTACATAGCTGGTGTATAGTTGTATTTGATGCTGTAACCTGTTAAAGATGTGAGATATAGTCAATTTCATATGTGACCGTTTGATTTTGTTTGAGCGCGGGCTGACTTACAATATTACTAGTGTATTTCCTTACTGTTTGTCTTCAAACACTTTCCTACTAATCTTAGTCCACATTTGTTTTAATGAGAAGGACATTGGTTGACGAGTTGGCATATCCACACCTTCGGTGAAGTATGTTAGTGAGTGAAGTCGGTGTTTGTGAGTGTTTCCAGGACATACATTTGACATAATGAGATGTGTATCAATCAGAATGAATTACAGGTCATTTCACCATATTTTGATGAGTTTGGTGATGTGAGTCACACAAATCTGAGGAATCGGAAAGTCATGCACTTATGGTATGTTGACCAAACAATCAGATATTAAGTAGGGACACAGAAGAAGTTGACTTTCAGTAAGAATTAGTAAACGTTGAACACCTCCGTGGTGGGTCATTTGTTTCTGTATTTCTTTAACATGTTAGCAGATTTTGGTACTAAATGTTTTTATTCAGTGTCAGTTTAAGTTAGAGTGATTATTTTCATCAGTCAACTAAACTGTGCAATCTTTTCTTCGATAAATGTAGTTAATCTGCGAATCTCTAAAAGAATCTAAAGGGAAGCTGGCTGTTGGAGATAAAGTGACTCTAGCTGATTTGGTTCTGATTGCTGCGATTGACCATCTGACTGATTTGGATAAAGAATTTTTGACTGGAAAATATCCTGAGATACATAAACATCGAGAACATTTGTTAGCGAGTTCACCGAAATTGGCGAAGTATTTATCGAACAGACCTGCAACTGAATTTTAAAACTATCAACAGAAAGCTTGCAGGAACGAGACTGACGCTATCTATATTCACATTAGTGCACTGATGTTGCGACCATTTCACAAGGATGTCATTTTTGTTGTATTGTATTTCGTTTTTCAAATGTTATTAAAATAAACTCAGTTTTCTGTTTAACCTTTTCTTTTGTCTATGATTAACCAGACACTCAAGACGTGTGTGGATAAAGCGAAATGGGATGATATTTATATTGGGCTCATCTGCAAACTATGTCGTAGGTTAAGTGAACTAGATTGAATTCGATGCTTTTGATGTTACATTCGGTTGATATCTTTTAAGAAGAGTATCTCACATTATATCCGTTTGTTAGGTCATGAGTGATTATACAATGCAATTATCGTACATTACTGCCAGAATGTTGTTTTAAGTAGCTTAGTAATGTATATAGAATTTCCTGTGGTAAGGAATATTTGGTTGTTGTTATTACGGCCATGATGACGTCGTCACGTCTCTCCTATTTTGTGTTTCTTGCAAATAATATCAACCTATTGGTGACGGCTCATCATACTAAGATAAGATGTTCTTACCCCTTCCTTCGTGTATAACATTTTAACGTAAACAATCGTTAAGTTAGTCCGTCAACTAATTCAGTCCTAACTTTTCTACTCACTTGTCTCGGTTTGCTGTGTATTGTACCACAGAATTTATAGATAGATAACGCCCGTACCTGTGGATGACATAGAGGAAGAAATTATTGGAAACGAATGTTTGCTGAAATAGTCTTCATTTTTGAGTATTGCCATTCACTAATCTTGTTCTTTAGTTTCAAATTTTGTTTAGTAAATGTAGTTGTGGACTCAGTCTCATCAGAACTATTTATCTCAAGTGTGAATCACATCTTTCAGCGTATAACTACTATTGTTATGATAGGCAGTGTCCGAGATCTGGTTGTGACACTATTGAACGAGAATGCAAGAGCAGCATAGGAAGTCTGTTTGGCTACTGAATAATAAAACAAGAGAGATAGATTCAACGAGTTCTCTTTTCGGTGTATTCATTTTCGAAACTGTACAATCACAAATGTGTACTTTTTGCTTTGGTGATAATTATAGCGAAAGTGACAATAAGGATTTTTCAAACATGGTAATAGTGAGGCAAATTAAGTAAAGGTTCAAAATAAATATATACTCAACTTTTTTTAGAAAATGAATCCATTTCTTTATCAACGACAAGCATTCGTCCTTTCTAACATTTCTGATGGTCATCTCATCCGGCCATCTCTGGCTGACTCTCTATATTAATTTTATGTAGTCTTATTGACGCATAAGTCCTTTAACTTCGAGAGTCCAATGTATACCATTAAGTATCATCCCAGTAGGCACGTTTTCATTACAAATACAATCCGAGACGAAGTATAAACGTAGATTGAGAAAAAATGTTCAGATATATGGTAGCATATCATCAGTTAATAATCAGTTTGGGTTGACAAAATAACATGGATCTTGGAAGAACTCATATGATATTCTGCTCAAATGTGAATTGAGTTTAAACTTCATTGTTATGTATCCATCCTATCACCAATGAAGATTGTTAGTCTCAATCAGCACAGTAAAATCAGACTATCAAGTTGTACTTCTCACCTTCACATCAAATCGTAACGACTATTCCCAATGAAGGCATCTTATTTAATCGTAAGATATTAATGAATAGAACTAACACATAAATACTCGCATTCAGGTAATTTTCGCATGAAACAAAACTGTGACCTTTAAGAATCAGATAATTCATTCAATGTACAGAAGAAAATGAATAATTATATGCAACGCTTAAATGCGAACCTACCCAACGTAGAGTTACTTATTGATGAATAATCAAACATAGATTATTGGTTTTCGAGTTGAAATTAATACGACTGATAATATATGAACATGTTTAACTGGAGAATTACGTCACATTAACTAATCCATACCCATCCTATAAAACAGCCGAAGCGGATTCATGAGTCACCCATGGATTCATTTCTATCAGTCACAAAAGGAACTAATTGGAACGGAATTTATGCAAGACCAATTCACACTGCTTCAAGCAGCTAACCTTACGTTTTTTACTGATAAGAATATTGTATTCTGGAAAGAGGAACTTATTAATTTAGATAACTAGCCTACTGTTACTCCTTGTGATAGTTCATAGACTGTGTCTTTTGAGATGTAGTATAATACAATATAAGAGTCCTTAGACAAAGGATATGTGGAAACTAAACATCACATTATTCCTAGAATCAAAGATAGACATCAAGACCTGTGGACATGTTTAACATGGACTGGCATCGTAAATAAATTTTGTCATTTTTTACACTTTTCATGACCTTCAATTAAATTAGGCTTCGTTATAACTACTGGCTAATATATCCAATAAATTGAGTCCAATTTCTCTAGTTAATTTCTATTGGCTAGTCTGTCACAGCTAATGTGGCACTCAATGTTGTGTATAAGAGAATAGAAATCATATATTCATAATGCGAATGAGATAGTTTGAAATCTGTGACCGTCGCACTATTGGTCAGATCTGTCGACTCTGAGGATATATAAGTCACTGGCTTATTTGTCTGTAATCAACTCTCCTTGTGCTATAATGGCTGGTGAACACATTAAAGTAAGTGTAATGAGATTTCTATATCACCTGTGTTGGTGAACTTTCGAGACCAACATTATGGATTGCAACAACAATATTTTGAAGGCAAACTTGGATGAATAATGCCATTCGAATATAAGAGTGTGTATTGAGTCTGTGTTTGTGACACTGCACACACTAAATGCGTACATTAGTCATGACAGTAACTTTTCACCTAGTCAAGTCAAGAAATTACGTGTCCAGATTAGGCTTAAATGTGATGCATAACCACTATGGTTACACAGTGATCACCCATTATAGTTATTTAAGTTAAGTGTAATACTTTGAAAAATATTACAGTTTGCATATGGAAGTATCGGGAGGATTTGTCTATGCTTATTTGTTTTACCATTATGTATTTTCTATGGGTGGAGGGGTGAAAGAGAGACCTAGAGTATTTTAGAGTGGATTGATCTGGTTCATGCCTAAAAGCATGGATTATTACCTTATGATTTATCTAAGATGACCGCCGTATATTGTGATTTTTACAGATTATCTATTTTAACGGACGTGGACGTGCTGAATCGATTCGGATGACTCTTGTAGTAGCTGGTGTAGACTACGAAGATGAAAAGATCAGTTTCCAAGATTGGCCGAAAATCAAACCAACCATTCCTGGAGGAAGAGTACCTGTAGTGAAGATCACCGATAATGCTGGGCACGTAAAGTGGATGCAAGAGAGTTTGGCTATTGCACGCTATATGGCAAAGAAGCATCACATGATGGGTGAAACAGACGAGGAATATTATAGTGTTGAGAAATTGATTGGTCAAGTGAGTTAAGACTTATACTGGTATCATAACATTGCTAACTGATGACTATGTATGTTGCCACTCTTTCAAAATTACTTTCTCGTGTTATATTTTATCCACCGTTATGATAATGAGTTGAATAGGGAGAACAGAATGTGCACATGGATTAACTAGAAAGTTATTCGTTGACATCATAATGCGTGTTTCAATTATTCGGAACTTATTGTGCACAAATGTTAGTTATAGATGGTTTTAAATGGTTGGCATCGGATAAATATTAGTTTTTTTTGTATATGCACATTCGTATTGTCATTTATTTCTGATTTTATCTACAATGTATAGGCTGAGGATTTAGAAGGTGAATATCACAAAACTTTAATGAAGCCACAAGAAGAGAAAGAGAAGATAATCAAAGAGATACTGAGCGGCAAAGTTCCAGTATTACTCAATGTAAGTTAACTTGAGAACCTGTTCGTTTTGTGTTAAATATTTAACTTAACATTGGTGATCTGGAAAGCGATTTGTGGTGTTTCTTACTAAATTGGAAAGTTTCACTTTAATTGATAATCGTATTCTCGATTAAAGTAATGCCAGTTCTTATCGGTGTTGAAACTTGAGCAATCTTATTTCATATGATGTAACTAGACTGACCACCTTCATATATAACCCTTAAACATGTAAAGAAATGTTCTCATCTAGCGAGTAAAAGTATGTTTGACATGGTCATAACAGTAAATTTACCACTGTCAGTTATTTTTAGTTCGGTGTAATAAGTCAACGTTGGTTGATAATAATAATAATTGCATACAAATCATTGAATATTACAAGTTCAATTGACTTATGTCTGAAATAATTACACTGAATTTTTAGTGCTTATCAATATTTTACTGAATGATCTATTTTACGATACATCATATAATAATGACTGGGATTCTACATAGCTGGTGTATAGTTGTATTTGATGCTGTAACCTGTTAAAGATGTGAGATATAGTCAATTTCATATGTGACCGTTTGATTTTGTTTGAGCGCGGGCTGACTTACAATATTACTAGTGTATTTCCTTACTGTTTGTCTTCAAACACTTTCCTACTAATCTTAGTCCACATTTGTTTTAATGAGAAGGACATTGGTTGACGAGTTGGCATATCCACACCTTCGGTGAAGTATGTTAGTGAGTGAAGTCGGTGTTTGTGAGTGTTTCCAGGACATACATTTGACATAATGAGATGTGTATCAATCAGAATGAATTACAGGTCATTTCACCATATTTTGATGAGTTTGGTGATGTGAGTCACACAAATCTGAGGAATCGGAAAGTCATGCACTTATGGTATGTTGACCAAACAATCAGATATTAAGTAGGGACACAGAAGAAGTTGACTTTCAGTAAGAATTAGTAAACGTTGAACACCTCCGTGGTGGGTCATTTGTTTCTGTATTTCTTTAACATGTTAGCAGATTTTGGTACTAAATGTTTTTATTCAGTGTCAGTTTAAGTTAGAGTGATTATTTTCATCAGTCAACTAAACTGTGCAATCTTTTCTTCGATAAATGTAGTTAATCTGCGAATCTCTAAAAGAATCTAAAGGGAAGCTGGCTGTTGGAGATAAAGTGACTCTAGCTGATTTGGTTCTGATTGCTGCGATTGACCATCTGACTGATTTGGATAAAGAATTTTTGACTGGAAAATATCCTGAGATACATAAACATCGAGAACATTTGTTAGCGAGTTCACCGAAATTGGCGAAGTATTTATCGAACAGACCTGCAACTGAATTTTAAAACTATCAACAGAAAGCTTGCAGGAACGAGACTGACGCTATCTATATTCACATTAGTGCACTGATGTTGCGACCATTTCACAAGGATGTCATTTTTGTTGTATTGTATTTCGTTTTTCAAATGTTATTAAAATAAACTCAGTTTTCTGTTTAACCTTTTCTTCTGTCTATGATTAACCAGACACTCAAGACGTGTGTGGATAAAGCGAAATGGGATGATATTTATATTGGGCTCATCTGCAAACTATGTCGTAGGTTAAGTGAACTAGATTGAATTCGATGCTTTTGATGTTACATTCGGTTGATATCTTTTAAGAAGAGTATCTCACATTATATCCGTTTGTTAGGTCATGAGTGATTATAAAATGCAATTATCGTACATTACTGCCAGAATGTTGTTTTAAGTAGCTTAGTAATGTATATAGAATTTCCTGTGGTAAGGAATATTTGGTTGTTGTTATTACGGCCATGATGACGTCGTCACGTCTCTCCTATTTTGTGTTTCTTGCAAATAATATCAACCTATTGGTGACGGCTCATCATACTAAGATAAGATGTTCTTACCCCTTCCTTCGTGTATAACATTTTAACGTAAACAATCGTTAAGTTAATCCGTCAACTAATTCAGTCCTAACTTTTCTACTCACTTGTCTCGGTTTGCTGTGTATTGTAACACATAATTTATAGATAGATAACGCCCGTACCTGTGGATGAAATAGAGGAAGAAATTATTGGAAACGAATGTTTGCTGAAATAGTCTTCATTTTTGAGTATTGCCATTCACTAATCTTGTTCTTTAGTTTCAAATTTTGTTTAGTAAATGTAGTTGTGGACTCAGTCTCATCAGAACTATTTATCTCAAGTGTGAATCACATCTTTCAGCGTATAACTACTATTGTTATGATAGGCAGTGTCCGAGATCTGGTTGTGACACTATTGAACGAGAATGCAAGAGCAGCATAGGAAGTCTGTTTGGCTACTGAATAATAAAACAAGAGAGATAGATTCAACGAGTTCTCTTTTCGGTGTATTCATTTTCGAAACTGTACAATCACAAATGTGTACTTTTTGCTTTGGTGATAATTATAGCGAAAGTGACAATAAGGATTTTTTAAACATGGTAATAGTGAGGCAAATTAAGTAAAGGTTCAAAATAAATATATACTCAACTTTTTTTAGAAAATGAATCCATTTCTTTATCAACGACAAGCATTCGTCCTTTCTAACATTTCTGATGGTCATCTCATCCGGCCATCTCTGGCTGACTCTCTATATTAATTTTATGTAGTCTTATTGACGCATAAGTCCTTTAACTTCGAGAGTCCAATGTATACCATTAAGTATCATCCCAGTAGGCACGTTTTCATTACAAATACAATCCGAGACGAAGTATAAACGTAGATTGAGAAAAAATGTTCAGATATATGGTAGCATATCATCAGTTAATAATCAGTTTGGGTTGACAAAATAACATGGATCTTGGAAGAACTCATATGATATTCTGCTCAAATGTGAATTGAGTTTAAACTTCATTGTTATGTATCCATCCTATCACCAATGAAGATTGTTAGTCTCAATCAGCACAGTAAAATCAGACTATCAAGTTGTACTTCTCACCTTCACATCAAATCGTAACGACTATTCCCAATGAAGGCATCTTATTTAATCGTAAGATATTAATGAATAGAACTAACACATAAATACTCGCATTCAGGTAATTTTCGCATGAAACAAAACATATCATTTGAAATATTTTGATTGATGACAGATAAGATGTAATGTGTAAGATGTATGGAAAATTTTCATCAAAGATAATGAACACATTGATTGATAGCATTTCATGTTAAACACTTCATTTTATAGATAAAGTTAATCATTGAAATCAACTTTACACATGATTCTATAGGTATTTCATTTATAGCTATAGTATTGATTACGGGTGCATGAGTTCACTTATGATATACACAAAAACAATAGCACAATAACTGTAGTAAGACATTGAATTAATGGGTAAAGTTAACATTCAAACAGATATCAAATGAAAATCGATTCAACATATTGTTTAATCAGATAATCACTAATCATTAATAATGTGTAACGGATTAAAATGGACAATTTTCATTTTACTCTAATCACTTTAAAAAACTATCATATTATTTGAATGTGATCATTTCAATGAACTTTGTTTAATTCGAACAGATTAAAAAAAAAAAATATTCAATGATTGATACTAATATTACTTGCTATATTTTAGTTTATTTGATATCAATCTATAAGTTTCACAGAGTATAATTCTGTACCTTAAACAAATTGATTTTGTCTATAGATGTTTATGCTTAGATCAGTTATGTGCTTTGACTGATAACGATAAACCTTGGCATGTATAAGAAATAATCTAAACGTCTTTTATCTAGGATACAGCTTTCTATCTACCTCTCGATATCTACACTGCTAAGAGAGCACAGTAATTAGATAGTATTCCTTCTGTGCAACAGTTCAACATATGACTGAACTTATACAACAATATATACAATAAAATACCTGACCAAACATCTACAATAACAGGAAATTAAAATATGCACATACCTAATTCATAAGTGAAAATAGTGGTAACACGCGTAACAATAAATTATGCATCAAACAGAAACTTACAAGTAGAAGGATATAAATTACAAAAATCCAAGAATCTGACAGCTACACTGATATCCTCGTCAAATGATATGCTTGAAACTATTACGAGTTCACCTCACTCGGTAAACGAGAGCTAAGACAAGTGATACAATGACAAGATAGGCTCTACTGATTCGATTATCCACAGAACTAATAATTATATCAAGAAGTCTTAATAAGGAGTAGAAGGCGTATTCTACGAGCATCCAGAAAATCGAAGTTTATTCATACATTATAGAAACGTCATTGAGAGAGCCACAATAATAGCGTACTAAAATACTATTTCAACCAATAACGGTCAAGAATTTCACGGGTGAAAAATGTAATCTCAAGGTCAGCTGATCAGCCCATGATTAAAATCAAAAATTAGAACTTTCATCCAGCGACTTCCAGGGTATCGAACGTCCGCAACATATACACAAAATATAAACAATAATTTTTGATTAGATAGTTACAACATTCACAGTTTTCACTACGTTCAAATGGCAAGAAAGTTTTGAATAATCAAAAAAAAAAATACTTTTGTCATTCTTAAGCTATTCAAAGTTCATGAAATCATCAGTTTTCTTTCTCATACTGTCAGCTCTGAGTTTGCTCATGGAGATTTATATACAGATCACTTTATTCACACAGCACTTAATCTTTAGCTTTAACTAACTGAACTTAAAACTCATCCGTAAGGATATTTATCACTGAGCTGTTTTCATAATCTTCATCTTCAGACAATGTTTGACATTCAATAGTTAACATTTCTGAATTCATAATATTACGTAGTATTCAGTCACTGCCAATGTTAATCTCTATCTCACTTTCGACATACTTGAAATTCACAGATTTCAATTTCTCATTAGAACTCAGAGAATTACTTCACATCGTCAGCAGTATGTACAAAGTGATAGTGATGATTCTTAGGGAGAATAAATGAGAATAAATAAATGTTTCATGTGGTTTTCTGACGAATGGAATTCTGCAATGTTAAACCACAAATTTAGAAATCTCTACAACTTGCCCCCTGAATTACACTTATCTATAAGTTAACACTGAAATTATGTGTAAATAACAAAGTTCCAGTTTTATCCACACTTTAATTCAATTCAGTGGGCCCAGTAATGATTTTTCTGCTTGTAGTACTGAAGTAATGATTTAACTTCCAAACTAATGGTTTATATTCTAAATAGGACTAAAAAACTTTGACTTACTTTTTATTTGTAAAAAAGTTTACTACTTATAAACATCTAGTATAACGTTTATATTCGAAAAAATAAAATCGTCAGTTATTTGTCTACTCTTGTCATTATCATTAAAAACTAAACCATCGATAATGTAAGCATTATAAATTTGTTTTTATTATGAAAATATAGTTACGACAAAAATTTCTCATAATACCGCCCGAACCGAATGGCAACAATATTTTAATGATTAGTAGTAAACGTCAGTCATCACCGAAGTCCCGGTGCAGACATAGGTTGGGTCAAGCTGATATTTCACATCTGCACAAAGAGATGAAATTAAAAAGCAGAAACGATCGGAACAGTGTGCTAGAAGTGACAACGGAAAAGACTGAAGGTTGAAAATATCACTCAAAAAGACAGAATGAAAAGGTGTATATGAAGGAATATTAGAATTCAATATCTAGAGGAAGATAAAAAGTGAATGCATTTGACTCAATGTGAGCGATCCTGTGTCATTCGAACACTCGAATTACTATTCGTGATTTTCACACAGACTCCAACCAGGGAATCTGTCACCTATAGAGTCAGGTAAATAAATAGTAAGATAGTTGCTGATCGATAACTGAACGAGAACTGTTCTGTATCAAAGTGAATAACATTTGAAAATTTTATCCATAAGATCTAAGTAACTCATTGGTGCTGTATATGCGTCCTAAGCTCTAAAGATTCTCGTAGGTAGGGGTGTACTTGTGATAAGTCTGAAACTTTAGTAAAATAAATAATCACTTGTTTACAATGGTATTTATAATGAATGTCAGTTGGTGATGAAATTTAGTCTTAAACAAAATGTTCACAAATCCACCTAGTTAAACAGACCTTATTTTAACTCTTAAAAGTAGGAAAGTTTACAGTAATAAGAGAAATTTTTCGTTTACGTTTTACACATTACATCCTATCTGTCATCAATCAAAATATTTCAAATGATATTATCATAGAGTAGATAAATAATGCTATATAAGTGTTTGTAGTCTTTATGTAGTTGCAAAACTTTTATGACTGGAACATAACAAGTACTTTTTAGAAAAACTGATTAAAGAGAGAATCCAACTCATTAAAATGTATTGTATGCCTTTGAGTCATTAAAATCAAACAGTTTAAAGTAAGAAACATTTTTGTTCATTTCTATATATTCTGACTTTTGATCTCAATACTTGAACAATGCAATAACTCTCAGTTTCATACATCTAGTTTCTTTGATTTTCAACAAGGACAACAAAACTAGAAGAAAGTAAAACTGAATTCATTTTGTCACAATGATTTTCAGCATGTCCAAAAAGATTATTAACACAATTTAGCTAATGCATTGAGATCTCAAGTTGATAGATCGTAGAAAAATTCCATTTCAGCAGATGAAATTAGAATTACCAAATATCTGAATGAACTTCTAAAGTCGTTCATTGATACTGCAACTTATAATGAACTTAAGGTAACAAAAAACTTCTTACCTTTCATGTATGCTATTCTAAAGATTAATGCTGGGGATGTTAGATCCCCGGAACTGACTTGATAAATTTCTTTATTTCGGATTTATTTCATGGACCGATCAGTTGACCTTGAGATCACATTTCCCAAGAGGAAAATCCTTGGTTGTGATTGGTTAATGAGTCATTTTAGTGTGCTATTTTTGTAAATGTCCCGAGGCCGTCTCTATGGCGTATAAATAAACGCAGTTTGAGTGTTTGGACTCATTGTGTGCTGGTTGGATGTTTGTAGAATAAACGTTCTACGCTATACCAAGACTTCTTGCTGGTACAATTGGGACAATCGGATAACGGTAGCCTACCTGGACGCTGGTTCATTGTTTTGTTCTTGTTATTCGACTAAGATGAACCCGTATAAGTTTTAAGCATACCTAGAGACGAGCATAACAGTTAACGAATCAAATATCGTTTTATGAATTGTAGTGTCGGTGAATTATTCACTGATTCATAATTTGGCTTGATGTTTAGCAGAATAGTAAGGATCACTTCGGAGAAAAATGGGAACTTATACTTTAGAAGATATACTTCAGTTTTCTTAAGAAAGCTTAATAAAAGCCATTCTTCATCCATCATGCATTTAAAGGTGAGATTTCATACAGAATCGATAGCAGGATTAGAGAAGCGCTAAAAAAGACATTCGTGCAGCTCAACTATGTTCATTGTATAAGGCTAGATATTTTATATACCGAACATATGTGGGACAATGCAGTTTTGAGATTACCTTTGAATTTGTTTGTGCTTGTGGAAGCACGTATACAAGAAGGATTAAAATAAGAGCAATCGCAAGTTTCGCTGAGCATATTTTCCAAAAGTTGCGTTTTAAAAAAGTATTCATAAGTGTCGTCATTAGACATTAAATGAATAGTGGACACAATGTAAACATCGCAAAAATGGTGTAAAAAATCAGCAAGCAATGAACACTAATTTTACTCCGTTTTTCAGAAGTCATTGCCATCAAACACTTTTGACTTGACCTTTGTTTAAGGAAAGAAAGACCTCTAAATCTCAACATTTTCTAGGTCGTATAATTAGTAATCTCCATAACAATGAATCACGTATTTTGAAGTACAAATTCTGTACTTTTATTTTTTGGATATATTGAGACTGGAATCCGTTCAAAGACTTTTTACTCTTCACATTTTTGAAGAGCAGAATTAGGAGAGTTTACAGTAATAAGAGAAATTTTCGTTGTAACTATATTTTCATAATAAAAACAAATTTATAATGCTTACATTATCGATGGTTTAGTTTTTAATGATAATGACAAGAGTAGACAAATAACTGACGATTTTATTTTTTCGAATATAAACGTTATACTAGATGTTTAAAAGTAGTAAACCTTTTTACAAAAAAAAAGTAAGTCATAGTTTTCTAGTCCTCTTTAGATTTCATAATATTGTAAGACCACCATTAGAACCCTGGAAGCACTGGACTGCCGTTTCGTCCTGGTATGGACTCATCAGCAGTGCGCATCCACGACTCCTGCACTTCGAACCCAGGACCTTCGATATTGTGCGCAAACGCCTAACCTTCGGATCACTGGGCTGGCATACGACGGTGTTAATGTCTAACTCAATACCGAAGGTCCCTGGTCCAAATCCTCTGAGGTGAAGGAGTTGTGGATGCTCACTGCTGATGAATCCCATACCAGGGAAAAACGGCAGTCCAGTGCTTCCAGGTTTCAATGGTTGTCTAACAATTATTGAATAATGATTTCAAATGTGTAATCAAGAATTATTGTTTATAATTTGTGTATATGTTGAGGACGTTCCATTTCCCAGAACTCACTTGATGAAGGTCCTAATTTCGGATTTCGTTTATGGTCTGATCAGTTGACCTTGGGATCACATTTTCAATCCGGGAAATTCTTGACTGTTATTGGTTGAAGTAGTATTTTAGTACGCTATTATTGTGGCTCTCTCAATGACGTTTGTATCATGTATAAATAAACTCGCTTTGCGTTATTGTTAACCTCATCTTTTGTGAGTGTTTGTAGAATACACTTTCTACTCCTTACCAAGGCTTCTTGATATCATTAGTAGGGCTGTTGACAATCGAATCAGAATAGCCCATCTTGTTACTGTATCATTTGTCTTCGCTCTAGTTTACCGAGTGAGTTGAACTCGTAATAGTTTCAAGCATATCACTTGACGAGCATATCAAATTTCAGCAAGAAAGTAACAGAACTTCTTAATTAGACCTAAGAAAACTCTCAAAAGCATTTGGATACTGTGAGTAGGTTGTGTTTATGAAGCAATTCCTTATTCACATTGTCATAATTTCTTAAACGTTGTACTACTTACTCCCTTGCGTTCAAGTGCTTTAAATAGGTAACCACTCTTGGACCTCCAAAGTAAATTTCCAAATCACAAAGCAATACATCAGTGTCGAAACAAAAGTATGATGAAAGTAGTATGTCATACTATGGAGACCGATGTTCTGAGTTTTTTCCGGTTACAATATTTCGGAGGAAAGTTGAAAATTAAACTGCTGAGTTTTTTAGAGCATCTGGGAACCAGGTTTTCACTCATCACTCTTGCGTCATGTAAGCTAATGCAATTCACTTATCGAGTACGCTTTTCCATACTCAACTTGGAGCTACATCTTTTGCATACGAATATAATACATCATAGTACTCGGTCTGTCTATGTGAGTAGACAATAAAATCTCAATGGTTTATTCCCACTCCAACCAAAGATGTTACAGTGGAGAAGGTTTAGTTATTTCTGTAAGTTATGATAGTGTCCTTGAAGACTAACCACTCAGAGTATGAGTTTCATTTAGCATGGCTCACCGTTATGTGTGTAGTATGGAAATTGAAAGTAGTGATTATTAAAAATAATTTTTTTCGTTGATTCTGGGCATTTTCGGAAAATAATATATATCTTAAAGATAATAATTAGTTGATTACTGAACAAAATGTAACTCATATTTCTGGCAGGAAAAAATATCCTAGGGAACTAGTGACATAAAACTGGATAGTTTCTTTCAGCATGGTTAGCGCATAGAGTCTGTCTCAGGGCAGATTTAAGTTTTGTATTCATTATCACACAAAACGTTTCGTGCTTTTTGGATGATATTCCTAATACGAGGTGAAAAAATAGACAGCTGTAACTAGTGCTCAATGATAAACGAGTCTCTAGCTGAGCTAAAACTTGTGGTGTAATTTATGATCATGTTGATATGAATCGACTTGTTAAATAAAATTTAAAAAATAGTCAGTTCGGTCAACTAAAAGAACTGGTGTACTCCATATCAAAAACGTTGGATTGACAAAGATTACATAGCAGTGCGTTATAAAAAGCCAATACATGTCAACCTCAATTACAATTATAACTAGTGTAACCTGGTTAGGGGCCGTTAGATGATAGTAATCGATGGTTAGAGACTTTGAATGACATAGCCCAAACCGTTTGCAATCGCGCAGGTGTATTCATTCTTTGTGTTCTCACAAATTTTAACCTTTGGAGTTTTTCGTCACCTTTAACTTTCTCTTTTTAAGTTTATTCTGTTGAATTAAAGTATTTTCGATCCGGAATGTCTACAACTGCTACTAATACTTTTATTACCTCTACTAGTATGGGATGTAAAGTGACAATTATATCTCTGTGCTAATGTGGTATGGCAACTTGAACGTACGTATGAAGTTCCATGTTGTTGTTGTTGACTGACTGGATAATTTTTAGTCACTGATGAAACAATGTCAACAGTGATTAATAACCAAATATGTTAGTTGATAAAGGACCGGGTAAACCAGGACCTGGCATCAATCCATAAAGTCATCAGCTGATAGTTTTGGCAGCTTAAAAAGGTACAGAGTTCTTTGTTGGGATATGAATACTGACAACGATGAGGGTCCCGGATATGACTTAATAAACGATTGTATTAACTTTACCAAGTTTTAGTGATTATTGTTTCAAGGTCTGTTTACCGAAGCTCAATCAACTTATGTTGAAATACTGACGAGAAAATTTTTTATTATTCTTATTACTAATAATAAGCTTTTTTTCTTACTATCACTGAGTACGTTTGACCTATTATGCATAGTAATGTAATCTATTTTGTTGTGTTAATGAACTCATATATTGCCTTAATTAGTTTAATATTTTCATACGTCCATAGAAATATTCTTCTTTATTAGCTTAAAGCATGATAATTTAATTAAAACAATACTGTTTAGTTGCTCTAATTTTCACGATTTGGATTTTTGATATTATAACTACGTAAAAAAATTTCATTAAAGTCATAAACCAATCTAGGTTAAATAACTGATACGTGACAGAACTGCAGAGCCGTTCTGTTCTGCTACGTGGTGCATCAACTAACTGCATGCACGAGGGAGGAATCGGACGCAAGACCTCCGACCACTTATATATATGCCTAACCACTAGACCACTAAGCTAGCATTCGACGATGTTCATGTCTAACTTCAAACCACCCTACACTATTATGCCACCATCATCTATTGTCTTCAGGGGGGGGAACTTTCTCACACCCAACACAGTTGGACTCCACCGGTTAAGCCTTCTCACTGAAATTCTGTAAATTTTCTCTCAAAGCTAGTCACCAGTGCGTACATGACAACTGTCAGTACGAGGTTATGCAGATTGTTCAATTTGATTGAAGTAACCAATCAATCAAAGTTATAGTGACAGTATTATTATTTATTTTAAAAAATCAACTGAAGAAACACTAGTGATTGTTAGTTTTTGATTTCAAACAGTTATTTCTGCCTTGATTAATGTACTACAGTTAAACAATATCACAATGTTTGATCAGGAGTTAATACTGTCAAGAAAATTCTAAAGTAGTAGAATGATTGTATTCAAGATGTGGTTTCAGTAAATCTTTATATTTCTTTTGTTAACTATTAAACATAGTAAATATCCAATGTCACGTATTTAATAATACACTAATTCAAACGTAACTATTGTGATGACTTAACAATACATTTGTAAATTGTATGTGCAATATTGTTGATACTCATAATAAAAGCAAGCTGCTCTCAATCCATTTATGGACTTTTAGTAAATATTTCTTTTACCTTGACATTTCTACTCACAACGGTGGGTGAGTACAGTATTGATCCGGAATCAATTTACTAAATATATATACATATATATATCTTTATATGGTTTATGTGAGAAATAAATAAATGATCACACTATGGTATTTATTCAATAATAACCTTACTAAAAATTTTCTTCGCTACACATAAAAATGATAAAATTCATTTCATTGAATTATTTAAATGAACATAAATGATTGTCTGGTTTAAACCACTTCAACTATGTTGTATACATGCATACATTGGATTAACGAGACAATTTAAGTTAGTGAGATAAATAGTACATTGTTACATTTTTGTTTATAAAAATAGTCCATATATGGATGTATGTATGTATGTCAATTATCTATAGTCATAATAAATAATAATCACCTAATGAACACCATACAAGGTGCTTTGTGTTTTTTTTTATTCACCCATCATCCAATAACTGAGTAACAATAACAATACGTCTCTCTCTTGATTAAATAAATAATTTTTAAACAAAAATCAATTATAATGAGAATGTTTTTTTTGAACCAGTAACTAATTACTGATGTAAATAAACAAATACAAATCCACAGATCAATCAGAGTTAGCCATCAAACACCGTTGGATGCCGGCCAAATGGTTTGATGGTTAGGCGTTCGCGTACAATACCGAAGGTACCGGGTTCGTATCCTGAGAGGTGCAGGAGTCGTGGATGCGCACTACTTATGAGTCCAATACTACCAGGACGAAACGGCCGTCATTCAGTGCTTCCAGGTTTCTAATGGTGGTCTAGTGACAATGATTGATTGATGATTTCAAATGTGTAAAAACGCAGACCTCCAAAACTCTGCCCGAAAATACAAATAAGTCGTTGATCAATGTTAACTGAAATCCATCTATCTAGTAATTTACTTGATAATAATCAGTTGTAGAACTCAGTTGAATCTCACTTTGTTGTATAATCTAGTATACGAAATCTCAGATAGGACGAATGAAGAATAATCTTTTCAATAAATTCATATTACATACTACAGTTAGAAGCCTAAATTGTTGATAGCCAATGTTTGAAGTAAATACACTCTTTAAAAATATAGTGTATGAAATAATAGTTACTAGTAAAGTAAATTTGTTTAGGTCGAAATAACTAATGTATGATATCAGAATGAATATTGTTTATACACCAGTTGAAGTTATCAGATCAAGCATGAAAATAAGTAATACAGGAAGGGAGAAAAGAAATTGATTACAAATCAAATCAAATCAAATGTTTGATCGAAGATCAACAATCTGCGATTGTTGAGTCTCATGGTTTATATTGCTAATTGATATTATTAGGTGAATAAACGTTGTAACCAGATGCCACTGGACAGCTGTGTCATCCTAGTATTGGATAATTAGACATTGGATATCCTCCAGCCCACAAGGGGTTGAACTCACGATTTTCAAGTCCCATGGCGAGCGCTCAACCTTTAGACTACTGAGTTTGGTCTCCCGATAAGATTGTGGCTGTGGATTAAGAAGGAGTTCTATACAAGGATGAATTATCTATTCATTGCCTTCCGAGTTCAACACATATCTAAATGAATTCATCTTGTGGTTCAAACTGTAAAATTCTAAATATTTTTGTAATTTCAAAAGGATCATTTACATTGAATTTGGTTATTCCTTTGCATTATTAATTTGAGTATATAAATGTAGAACTCGATACGAATTAACTGGGAAGAATGTATTACATTCATAATTCTGATATACATCAAAACAATACTAAGTTTAGTTTTACCTTAAAAATGTCTACAAGTGAAACGCTAAATGAATTTTATTATCGTTGCTCATCCTCTAGTGACATGATCTGAGCAAAAGACATAAAAATATATGTATTTATTATACATCAACATGTGTTAGACAACGGCAATTGACATGTGTTTGCTACTAATCGCATGATTTTCGACTACGTCAAGAGAGCATCGAATCATTTAATCAGTTAATAATAACCTATAGTATATCATGTAGACTAATTCCTCTGTGATTGTTACAAGAGGACTTTTGTCCTTTCTTATAAATTAGGACAATCAGAGATTGAGAACAGTGATATGGAATTCATTCCAGTTCCCAGATGCCACCTATGATCTCAGTCAATCTAACCGCTAAAACTTTATCACCATCCTTAAAAATCTCAGGGGTCAATCTATCGTGGCCCGATACTCTCTCTCGTTAGAGATTCTCTATAGCTTTCTCAACTTCATAAAGAGTCAAACGACTTAGGTCGATTTTCCATCCAGGTTGACTGGAGATCGGGGGCAACCGAAGTGCGGCTGAAGGCCAATTGAACTTCTCCTCAAAGTGCCGTGCGCATCGTTCCAACCTCCTGTACTGAGAATGAATAATAGTCACATCCTTTTCCGTAACAGTCCCACTACAAGTTGGATTCTTAATACCAGTTTCCTTGATAAGTCTGGATAGTTGTCTTTAGTTACCTACCGCCGCTGCCTTTACCGTCTCGCTTGCTTTTGCTACCCACCACTGTTTGCAATCATTGCGTAGGCTTCTTATGAGCCTGTGCTTAAGCTGACTCCACTCCTCATCAAATGCAGAGGCAGATGGGATGAATTTCTGAGTATCTATCAATTCGGTAGATGCTACTGAAATCCACTTCTTCTCCCTAACCTTATGGCTGCTTACCCTACTGGCAAAAATCACTACTGTTTCCACAGATTATTGCTATCATTCCAGGCTGTATCGGGATGGTCGTCATTTACATGATAGTCAAACTGTTTTTGTAGTTGCCCCTGTAATATACTCTGAACCTTGCTACCGTTAAGTAGAACTCTATGAGGTTTCCTTGCTGTGACTTTCTTACATCCAGTAAGCCACAGATAAATACGAGCATGATATGAATTTAAACGTGTGCTCCAGAACAAGCGTCAGTCTACTATTGAGCCTTTCCATCGATAGCTGATAGCGATGTGGTCTAGTTTGGTCCCGTGTTGAGTCGATTTTGTGGGCCCCCATGCGAGTTCTTACTGTCCTGTGCAGTTGGAGACTACATAAGCGACTATCCATAAGGATCTAGTCTAAGAGAGCTACTTCCGCCTTAGGACCTAATACTATACCTACACCAGTGAGGCCACAAGAATCAGCAGTGAGGCTTCCAGATACATGATGTGTAAGTCGAAACGGTTCTTTGTCTTGACTAGGTGAAGTCAATAAATGATTTTGCTCGGATCCTGTATACGTGTTCCGGAGACGCATCATTCATCGAAGGCATGGGATTCTGAAGTCATTATTAAGGAAATCTGTTGTTCTATTCGGCACAAGGTCCGGAAAATAAAAGTCGCAACATGTAGTTTTGGGCATGGCTTCAGGAGACCAGGGATAACATTTCGTGTAGTGGAACCGTTCGCATCATCTGCGTGAAGTGATGAAGGAACGTGATAAGGGTTGGTCGTGGAGATAAGAGGGTTACTAAGTGGTGTAGGAAGTATTTGACCGTGATCAAGTTGATCTAGTGTGCTGTCAGTCAGTTAGCTGCAACGTAGAACTTCGTACGTAAGAACATCAGTTCAGTTTGGCATACTACATTAGCACAGAGACGCAATTGTCAATTGAAATCCCATAGTGTTAGAGATAGTTGAAGTACTACTGGTAAAGAAGATTGCGGTTCCAAGATGTTATTGAAGAAGTATAATTCAGTGAGATAAGTTTAGAAAGACAACGGTACAGGTAGTGACCAATCCGGAAGATTGGGATTTGAGAGAACACAAAGAGTGGATGCACCTGCGCCATTGCAAACGATTTTCAGCCAAGTCATTCAAGGTCTCTAACCATTGGTGACTTTCGTCTCGTGGACCCCAACGAGGTAGCCTACATCTACAAACATGAATCAGACCACTAGTCAGTGACTTCATGGATTTCTGCCATGTTTTGGTCTGGCTGCCCATAGCTTTCTTCCAACCTGCTCCTACACCACGAAACAAAGCTGGTAGAGACAGTCGGTGGTCGGGCATTCGTAACACATGTCCCAACCACCTCAACTGATGAAGTTTCAAAACTTCATCTATTGACCTACCACCCTTACCTAGTACTAGTTTCTTAACGACAGCATTGCTTACTCCGTTGTTTCAGGACACACGAGCAATGCTTCTAAGATATTTATGATCAAATACTAGTAACCTACGAATATCTTCTATTCTTACCGGCCATGTTTCACAACCATACAGGAGAACGGAGCGAACTACTGCGCAGCACTCGTCCTTTAGTCAGCAAACGTATATCTCGTCTGCGCCATATATGACGTAAAGTGGCAAAAGCCAATCGAGCCTATTGTATCCGTGCTGAGATTTCGTCAGTCACCAGGCCATCAGCACCGACGATACTCCCGAGATAAGTGAAGCGGTCGACACGCTCAACTGCTTCACTCCCTATCACTAGTCCAGATGCCGATGCAACCGTATCCTGAAGCAACATTTAGCATTTCGTGGAGGAAAACCGCATCCCGAAAATGCTTGCATTGTTACTTAGGGTGGTCAGAAGACTCTGCATTTTGTCAGCGTCTTCACCGAATAGAATTATGTCATCGGCATATTCTAGGTTAATAAGCGATCTTCCCGGTAGGAGGTCTACCCCTAAAAAATCTGACGGGGATAATGTTAACTCCAAAAGCATGTCTACGACAAAGTTAAACAAGAATGGAAAGAGTGGACATCCTTGACGGAAGCCACTTGGAGTACAGAAATCCGATGACAGTTCACCATGGATCTCACCTGACCAGAAGAGTTCAAGTAGAGAGCTTGTATAAGGTTAATGTACTTCTTTAGTACACCCTTCAATGACAGACACTGCCACAGAACCTCACTATCAACAGAGTCAAATGCAGCCTTAAAGTCCAGGAAAAAAACTATTGTAGGACGCCTAAATATGTGTCTGTGTTGCAGGACCTGTCGTAGAGTGAAAACGTAGTCTATACAGCCACGTCCGGGTTTGAAACAAGCATGGTTTTCTCGAGTCTGCTCTTCACGAGCTCTAGTTAGGCGTCTAAGGATTATAGAGGCTAACAGTTTAGAAACTATATTAGTTAGACTGATTCCCCTGTGATTGTCACAAGAAGACTTTTGTCCTTTCTTATAAATTGGGACAATCAAGGATAGAGACCAGTCGGATGGGATTACGTCCAGTTCCCAGATTCTACCTAAGATCTCAGTCGATCTAGCTGCTAAAACTGGACCACCATCCTTAAACATCTCAGGGGTCAGTCTATCAGGACCTGCTGCCCTTCCTCGCTTCAGATTTCCTATAGCTTTCTCAACTTCATAAAGACTAGGAGGACTTAAATCGACATGCCATTCATGACTTGGGATCGTGGGCAACCGAAGTGTGGCAGAAGGCCAGTTGAACTGATCCCTAAAGTCTTGTGCCCATCGAACCAATCTCCTGGACTGACAATGAATAATAAGACCATCCTTTTCCGAGATAGTCTCACTTGCAGTCGGATTCTTAATACCGGTTTACTTTAGCAGGCGGAAAAGTTGTTTACTGTTGCCTATTGCCGCTGCCTTTTCCATCGCTTTTGCTATCGCCACCCACCACTGTTCGCGGTCATTGCGTTGGCTTCTTATCAGCCGGCGCTTGAGCTGACTTCGTTCTTCATCATGTTTAGAGCCAGGTGGGATGGGTTTTCGAACATCCATCAGTTTGGTGGATGCTACTGAAATCCACCGCTTCATTCTAGCCTTATGGTCAACCTTACTAGCAGATATCACTACTGTTTCCACAGCCTTCTTGATATCATTCCAACCTGCCTCCGGATGGGAATCGCTTAAATGGTCGCCTAACTGTTTTTCTAGTTGCTCCTGCAATATATTCTTCGCCCTATTATCATTATAAAAGGCTAAGAGGCTTTCTTACGGTGTCTTTCCTAGGTCCAGTAAGCCTCAAAAAAATACGCGCTCGCACTAGGGCATGATCTGAATCTAAACATGTGCCCCAGAACGAGCGACAGTCCTCTATCGAACCCCTCCATCGGTGGCTGATAGCGATGTGTTCTAGTTGGGTCCAACGTTGAAACAACTTCGGGGTTCGCCAGGCCAAAAGATGTTTTTCCTTATGCATAAAGTTAGTGTTTGCTAGAAATAGTTGGTTATCCGAGCATACTTGCAACAGACGGTCGCCATTGTCTGTTCTCTGAGCCGCGACACCATAACATCCACCAAGGTGTCTTTCATTTTCACTTAGTCTACCTACTTGAGCATTAAAGTCACCAGCCATTATTACTACATCAGAGTGTCTAGCGTTTCGGAGGAGGTCCGAACGCTTTCTGTAAAACTCATCTTCCACCACGTCTGAGCTGCAGTCAGTGGGGGCGTAGGCTGATACGATGAAGAGGCAACGGCGAGTGTCCCTATCTTTCCGAGTCCTTACTGTACTGCTCAGTCGGACAGAGCACAAGCGACTATCTACTGGGATCCAGTCTAGGAAAGATAGTTCTGCTCTACGACTCAATGCTATACCTACACCAGCGAGACCCCGGGAAGCAGCACCAGGGCTTCCAGATACACGAATAGTAAATTGGGCTTCTTCTTTGTTTTGATAAGGCGAAATCAGAATAATTATTTTACTAGGCTCCTGTATGCGCGTTTCCGAGATACAGCATACATCGATGGCGTGAGATTCTGATGTCCTAGCTAAGGAAGCCTGTTTCCCTATTTGACACAAGGTCCGTACATTAAATGCTCGAACATGTAACTTAGAACGAGCGTTCAGGCGACCAGGAATAACGTTTAGTGAACTCGAGTTGTTTGCATTAGCGGTGCCGTGTCATAAAGGAATGTGAGTAGAGTTAGTCGTGGAGAGAAGAGAGATATTTGGGGGTGTAGGAAGGATTTGATTGTGACCGATTTGGTCTCGAGTGCTGTTACGGGTATGAGGGTGGCCGTCACTTCCCGGCTGCCCACACCGTGCAAAGTTGTTGCTTGAGGGACCTGAAAAAAGTAGATTAGTGTTGGTCTTAGAGACCTGGGTGCGTGACCGCAGAGCCCAGGGGACGACTGCTTGAGGCCGGTCACGCACGGCCTTTTTATGAAAGGATTTTTGAGTATTAGCTCCGCTCTTAAAAGCCCTTAGTGGGCAGCCCTTACCGACGGAGACGGAAATCCGTGAAGTGTGACATTTTTAGAGTCGACCTTTTCTAACCCTTTCCTTCCTTGTGAGAAGGCAGCATCGCTGCAGATTCTGGTTGTCAGAGGGAAACACCTTACTGCTGTTACACCACTCTGCAGTCAGCAGTACGACTTCGCCCTCAGACCTTGAGTAGCTGTTTTAGTCTCATCGTTCTCCAAACGAACTGCCTGACATGGTAGGACCTTCAGGAACATATGTTCCAGCCAGTATAGCTCGGTTGGGTCATCACGATAGGCAAGCCCGACCACCACGTCAAGGTAGCAGCTAAGGTCGGGGATCTAGTGTGCTGTCGTGGGTATGAGAGCGAATGTCACTTCTCGGTTATCAAAACCTCGGTCGTTTCTTGAAGAAGCTGGAAAGGAGGTTGAATTAACGACCATAGAGCCGAAGGAACAACTGTGAATAACTGCTTTCATAGTACTAACCCGGATGTTTAAGGATTACCATACGTAACCAATTCCGAAAAAAACCAGTACTTCTGATACCAAAATAAGAAAGATTGAGTTTATAGTTGTTAGGATAGGTCTAACTGAAGTTTTAATATTATTTGTTTCAGAGGTCATTTATTACGATGGTTATGTGGATATTTAGTTTATGGATAAGCACTCAGGTATCCAACTGAAATAATTTATCAGATGATTACTTAATTATCGTCTAAAGCCAGATTCATAAACTAAGTTGGAAATACATTGCAGACAACCCCATCCCAAAACACAAGATACCATCGATCTTGGCACAAATACTAGGTCAATCTTACTCAATTAAGGCGAGTTTGTCATTTCGTCCGACAATTTCAGTGCCAGAATGATGTTCGCGCATGAATTTGAACTAAAGAAATTAGAGAGCAAGGTGTGAAAATAAACACTTCTATTTACGGAAGTTAAACATCATATACAACTGGATTATATTTACGACAATTGGCAAAGTTATCAAGTAGTATACATATTGCGTCTTACAGCATTAGAGCAGTTCCAAATAATGGTCGAATAATACATATAATTTAGTGAGATTTGTGTTTCTCTGTAACTAAATCGATTACAGCTGGTAATTCAAGATCGCCCAAGTCGTAAGCATTTAAATCAAGTTTTATCCCTTGGAATCTTGATCTCAGTGCCTGTCTTGATGATGCGTATAGCATTTTAGTTTTGATAGGTGCAGTGTTGCATACCCTAAAATAGTGAGTAAGGACACGGAAATGGCAACATACCACGAGACAAAAATTAAATTCGACCCTTTAATACCTTCACATTCGAAGTCGAGTACGGCAAAACGTGCTTGTTCGGGTTTTCTAGTATCGTGGAGAAAATCATCATAATTGGAATCTGTATATAATAATTACAAGAAATTGGGAGCAACCTCTTCCAGCAAACCTCTCCACCTGAATTTGACCGTTGTCGATTTTAAACACGATATAACGGTAACAGTTTTTCATTTTTAATTCCCTGAACTTGATTTCACAGTCTTCTGTGGGTAGAATACCAGACTAATAAGCCGTAAATAGTAAACAAATCAACTCACCATCTTTGCGGAGAAGTGATGAACAGATTACTAACAGTCTACTTCAAATTGGTTTACACTACCAGTCTTCGATAGTCCAATTTTCAATAATTAGTTAGTTATGATGTAAACTTTTTATTTTTATTTGCTTTTTGAGATGTGCAAAACTTTACAAATTGTCACATATTCGTCATATTACATATAGTGGAAATTTTATGTAGCATGATGATCAAGTCGTGTTTCACAATATTTCAAAATTAACTAAGTATGTAGAGACCAGTAGATCCTCAAATAAAATAGTTTGTTAAGTCTTTGGCATTGGTATAGACCTCATTATTTGTGCCCTTAGTGAAGTTGAAGGGCTATGGATCCGCACCACATCATCGTTGGGTACGCCGTGCAACACATCCGACAAGATCCTCGAGACCCGAACTTGCAACTCATGACATTCCAGCCTGACAACATCGAAGCCTGGCTTTTGTCATGCAGAGGCTGAAATTCCTACATACAACTTGACAGATTCACGTCAACAAGTCTTTTTTGTAGCAAAAGCACTGCTACGTGAGTTAAATAGGTACAATATACCTGGTGTGCTCACTAGTGGTGTTTCCCAGTCCTACGACACCCTAAAAAAGAGATTCTGTGGTGTTTGAATGAACTAGTGACTTCTTGTTGTTGTTGAATGCTTGATTTCGAATTCTAAATACAGTACATTCGTTTGTGCTCATCTTGTAGTTCTTGATACTTAAATACAAATACTTCTAATTATCATAGATTCATAAACGCCGAGACCTAACCAATCGACAAAGGATAAATTAAGTTTTTCACAACATTAAACTACAATACGACTCTGCAACAGGAATGTTTCTCATTTCGAATATTCTTCTTACGAAGCTTTCCTAAGAAGTGCAGACCATCCTTCTCTCATTCTAAAACAACTCTGTGGACGGACTGGTTACACCGGCCCATCAGATTCTGGATATCCTCAGAACCGCCATCGCTGAGGTTTGTTCCGTTGAATAAACAACTCGGTCAACTCAGAATGAGGTTTCAGACCTGTCCAATAAAACCTTGTGTTTCCTAAATCTTCAGAAAAATCATCGACGATCGAAAACTTAGCAAGGGAGCCCATCTGGAGAAAGATTTTTCTCTTTACCTACAGAAATAGATAATCTGAATTGATCTTGGTGCAATAGAACCTATAGCATATCTAATAAAAAATGTAAGAAAAACCATACAGTTTCCCTAGCCCCAAGTCCTCTATCACAAAAATCCCGAGAAACAATCCTTCCAGCACGCGTTAAATGCGACCGTTCACGGTGAAAAATGTAGTCTTCTTTACGTCACTGGTGTAACGAGGAAGGTTCTCTTTCTCATCGACACTGGGAGAGAGGTAGAAATCCTTCCAACGAACACAAACATTGACTTACGAGATCCAGTTTCCAATATAAAGGCGGCCAAAGAAAAACCTTACTTCGCTTGTCAAATGTTTACCCTGTTTTTACTTACTTACTTACTTCCTTACTCATATTACCCTCAATGGAGCTTGGGCCTCCGACCAGTTTTCTCAAATCAACGTTGTCCAGTTCTACAAACTATTCTGACCATCTGTTTCGTTGCTCTTGAATGTTGGTAATGATTTGCCTTATTTATTCCCAACTGGTCGTTTCTTCCTGCGTTACTTTCCAGGAGGTTCTTCCTCTTATCGTTTAGTTGTCTCATGTTTTCTTCTCTTGAAGATTTTTCTGTTATCACTGCTCGATCTTCCACATATTTTTTAAGATCAGCTCTGATATCCGTCTTCACTTCCTTGTTTGTTTCTTTGTATTCAGCCTGTGGCATGTCTTTCTTAGCTCTTGTCACCTGATATCAACAACAGACTTCCCGTTCTTTCTATTCTAAATCTTTCCCACAGTATCCACAAAGGTTCGTTCCACGTGATGGCGGTTCTTGTAGCCTACAGCATCATGACATGTTGAGGTTATTGCTTCTCTGATCTCTTTCAGTACAGTTCACCAAAGTTGTTTTCTCTTCATCGAGTCTGTCGGGAAAGACATGGAAAAAGTTACTAAGAGCTACCTCGAATTCGTTGATTTCGCCAGTTTTCCGGAGAAGGGTCAGAGTTCACTATTGTGATGCTGTTCTTCAATCATCCAGCGTTTCTCCAGTTTCACTTTTATCTTATTCACCAGGTGATCAGAAGCAATATTATCTCTTCTATTGGTTCCTATGTCCTTCATCGTCCTTCCGAACCTTTCATCAATGCAATTTTTGTTCTGTATAGTATAGTCTAGTTAAACCTATGTGGCTCTGAGTATGGGTTTATAGGCGTATGTGGTTCTGCTTACGACCTGTTTGTTAAAGGTTATCAGATCTGTTTTTTCCAGTCCATATCATTCACTGATATCTTCATATCCGCTGTTGACCACTCCAGTCATGGCATTTAGGTCTCCTATTAGAATGGTCGAGTCCTTTGATAGGTGTTTCTTAACGATTGACTGAAGACCGTTGTTGGGGACGTTAGATCCCCAGAACTCGCTTGATGAATGTCCTTATTTTGGATTTTATTCATGTGCCGATCAGTTGACCTTGAGATCGAATTTCCCACCAAGAGAATACTTTGCTGTGTTACGCTAGTGTGCTGTTTTTGTGACTCGCCCAGGGACGTTATTATGATGCATAAATAAACGTGATTTGTGATTTGATTCACTTCGCTTGCTGGGTTTTTACAGAAAACACCTTTTACTCTATATCAAGACCTTTTCGTTAGTTCCTTTGGGTCTAAAGATCAGAGTAGCCTACGCGGACACTGGTTCATTGTTTCGTTCTCCATTATTGACTAAGATGAACCCGTAATAGTTCTAAGCAAAGCAAGTGACGAGCATATCAACCGTAGAATCAATCTTTAACGTCTTGATCATAATCGTTAGTAGACGCATAATACAGGACGACGTTCACTGCAATCCCTTCTTTCTTTATTTTGAAGGATGTTTTGATGATCCTGGTTTCATGAAATTCCCATTTTATCAGTGCCTGTTTGGATGGCAACAATTCAATTCCTTGGGTAAGCGTAGCATATAAGTATATCCTCCAGAACTCACTTAAAAAAGCCCTAATTTTGAATTTTCATGTTTTCGCGCATTGGCTGCTCAGTTTACGTTGCGATAATATGTCCCACTCAGAAAATCCTTGACTTTAGTAGGTTGGTGAATTATTTTAATACGCCTCTTTCGGCTGGGGACTATCATCTCCCTCTTGGACAAGCTATTCATGATGCATATCTTGAGACCTGCTGTGTTAAGGGAGAAAGGAAGACATTTGGCTGAATAAAACCTTTATATAAATATCATTAATTTCAATGTTTTTTGGGTATATTTGTTTTACTTAACTTATGAACTTGTGTGATTTATTATTTTCGGACATTTTGGTTTCTGTCTTGGTTTGCTAATTGGGAGTTTTTGCTCCAGGAACCTATAAAATTGAAGGTTTTTATTATAGTTATTATAGTTATTGTTGTTAGAACGACATTTCGGTTGACTATTTGTGAACTGCGAATAAACTTTGGTACCTAACTTTGGAGTTTGGTTCTGTTGTTAATTTGGGTTCGTGAATTGCAAATAGATCTACATACTGTACTTCAATAACGGGAAGGAGCAAAACTTGGACGTAACATGCTGGTTGTTATCATTGCCATCTCCTCAGATCACTTACTTAACCTATCTCGTCTATTATCTTTGTTTCCTCTTCCTTGCTTACACTACGGTCCTCTCTTACATTCTTCACGACCAATTAACAAACTAAATTCATCTTTATATTACTCAGTTCTGAAATTTTATTCATATTAGCATTAGAATTTTATCCTTATTACCCTTATTACTCTCCACATTGCAACTAACTGTTCTCCCGTCTGGTAATGTGATGGCTACTGGGATTCAGAAACCCTACTGCCCTGAAACAAACGTTTTCATTCAAATCCCGAGACATACAAACTCACAACCAACTGCCAACTGACTAGAATTAGACAGTCGAGTGGCTAGACCTCCATCCATTGGACATTACCGAACACCTGGAACCGTACCGAAAAAACAGGAATCGAGCGCGAAGAAATCAAATTGGTTTACACTAGCTCGTGAAAAAGATATTGGATATTGGCTCTCTCAAGGACGTTTCTATCATGTATAATTAAAAACGATTTGTGTGCTTGTCAACGTCATACTTTCTGGGTGCTTGTAAAATACAATTTCTACGCCTTACTAAGACTTCTTGATATTGTTTGCAGGACCGGGATCAATCAACTCGTAATAGCCTATCGTGTTACTGCATCATTGTCAGCGCTGCATTTACCGACTAAGGTGAACTCGTTATAGTTTCAAAAATATCAACTGACGAGAGACTGGGGTTTTGGAAACATGGGTTCTTCCATACTTGAATTATTACTTTAGCAGCATCTGAAACCAATGCAGATGTTGAGAGATATCAAGATTTCCCCTTCCACAATGCGTAGCTCATCTAATGCAACAACACCTCCATTAGTAGACGGCGTCATAATTAGGATTGCTGAGTTTCATTATGATCCTGATGCCATTGTTACTTTTGAGAGGTGGTTACGGCTTTATGAAGATTTATATAAATTTGATTTCTCCAATCAAGATGTTGCTTGGAAGGTTCGGCTGCTACTTCGAAAGCTGGATGCTAGTGAGATGGACAAGTACTGTAATTTGATCCTGCCTTTGAACACACGAGATCGCTTATTCTCAAATACAGTCCTAAAATTAGGCCCACATTTTGGCTACAACTCATCTTTGTTTAATACACGTTAACGATGTTTGAAGTTAGCTATGAACGAAGATGATGATTTTCTTACTCATGTCGGCATCGTCGACCGGGAATGCAAACGCTTTCGGTCGAAGTCTTTGTCTGAAGACCCGTTAAAAGCCCCCATACTCATTTTACAGCCTCCAGTCTCATAAGTTCAGTGACCTGAGAACACGGATACTGTTTTGATTGGAGCAAGATCCGAAGCTCACTCTTAGTGACATGGCTAATGAATTCCAACGTTTCACTAATCTACAACGAGATACAACTATAGTGCAGAGTGTTGGGTCAGGTCGATTTAGTACGGAACACACCTAACCAGAATAAATGTGCCCATGATACAGCCAGTTGATCTGACTTCAGCTCAGTCCAAAAGACGAAAGACAAATTCCCCTGCTACTTGCTGGAACTGGTTCACGGCACTATGTATGAAACTATCCATCGTTGCAGGAAGTGTAAGGTAATCGGTCATAAAGATGGTTTTTGCTTAGAGAGATAGCCAAACCGATCCAGAAGTACCAAGAAGTCCGTTCCTAGATCCGGTACCAATTCATTGAGCCTAATATCTTCCTGTCAAAGCTCGTCACCAGGTGAAAGGAACTTGATTGCTCTTAATGTAAACAGACATCCCTTTAGATTGCAGATAGATACCGCATCTGATATCACCACGCTCTCACGTAAAAATTGGACCAAATTATGCAGCCCAAGCCTGCAGCAGACAACACAGAAGCCTCGTACTGCATGTGGTAATTACCTTCCTCTGTTAGTACAATTGGAATGTAAAGTTGCCATCCGAGACTCGTCATTTACTGGGGTATGCTATATAACGCCAGCCGATCTAAATTTGCTTGGTTTAGATTGGTTCGACCATCTAAAATTGGCTGATGTCCCGTTAAATACCATATGCCACCTGGTATCAGAACGGCATGTCCCTGAAGCATATACAAGTAAGCTGATGACGGAGCTTTCAACCATTTTCCAACCTGGATTAGGTCAGTGTACTGCCATGAAAGCAACACTTCGGTTGAAACGTGGGGCTAGGCCTGCTTTCCGACCAAAGAGACCCATACCTTATGCAACATTAGCAACAGTAGATGAAGAGTTGGATCGCCTTCAACAGCAAGGAGTTATTACTCCCGTTTCTTACTCTGCTTGTGCAACACCTATAGTTGTTATTAAAAAGGCCAACGATACAATACGTAAATGTGCTGACTTTTCTACAGGTCTCAATGCAGCTCTTCAACAGTATCACTATCCTTTACCAATTCCGGCAGAATGGGGGAAAGTTTTTCGCAAAACTGGATTTAACTGATGATCATTCGCATCACGAGAGCTGTTTACTAGCAGTATAACCGCTTGCCTTTTGGAGTCAGAACCGCCCCAGCTATCTTCCATCAACTAATGCATACCACCCCATCAGGTATATCGGGGTCGCGGCTTATCTCGATGATATTTTAATTGTTGCTAAGACATTAGAACTGCTTCGGGAACGCACGACATTGGTACTACAACGCATCAGTGACAACGGTTTCCGGTTACGCCCAGAAAAATGTCAGTTTTTAATGCAGTCGGGATTCATCTTTGATGCCGACGGCCGCAGACCGGATACAGAGAACGTTCGAGCAGACAAACTGATGCCCCTCCCACTGAAGTCTGAGCATTACGAACCTTTTCCAGAATAAACAGTTATTATTCAGCGTTTGTTCCCTCGATGAATAATATTTGCGCTCCATTGAATTGTTTATTGCAGTAGAACAGTACTTGGAATTGGACTAAAGAGTGTGACGCGGCTTTTGGTAAACTCAAGTCTATAAGTAGCTTGGAATTGTTATTAACACACTGCGATCCATCCATGCCAATCATCGTAGCAGCAGACGCTTCAGCATATGGCCTAGGTGTTGCTATTTCACGTCAGTTTCCAGACGCGTCAGAAAAAGCCGTTATGCATGCATCTCGCACACTAACACCAGCAGAAAAGAAATACAGTCAAATAGAAAGGAAGTTCCTGCCCTTGTGTTTGCTGTTCACCGTTTCCACAAATTTCTCTACGGTCGGAGATTCACGCTCCTCACAGATCGCAAGCCTCAGCTAGCAATATTTGGGCTAAAATCTGGCATTCCAGACCATTCTGCAAATCGTCTTCAGCGATAGGCCTTAGTGCTTTTGGGGTATGATTTCGAAATCCAGTATCGACGCACTCTACAATTAGGTTAGGCAGACGCTTCGTTGCGACTCATTGTTGATCAACTAGAGGATAAGGAAAACATGGTAATCTCATCTCTGTCAGTGGAAGACCCTGCGGAATGTTATCTGACAACCGCGGTACGGGCGTCGCTGTTGTCTGCTTCTGTGAATGACCTGTTTATCAAGATGACAATGAACCATGTCACCAACAATTGGACGTCGAAGAAGCTTGAGGGCCATATGAAGCAGCTGTATCAGCGTCAGGATTCATTATGAATCGTAAACGAATGTTCGATGTTTGGAGAAAGAGCGGTTGTGCCAGAATCCCTTCGTGCAAAAGTGCTGAGACAGTTCCATCTTGGTCATCCAGGGGTTAAACGAATGAAGTCCATAGACAGGAGTTATGCACACTGGCCTCTTATGGGTTATAATATCATAAGGTCAGTCGAAAAATGAATGCGGTGTCAGCAAGCGGCTAAAGTGAATGCCAAAGTTCGTCTGGTTTCATGGCCCATACCTGAGCATCCTTGGTCCAGGATACACATTGACTTCGCTGGTCCAATCAATGGAACTATGTATAATATTGTGCTCGACGCCTTATCAAAATGACCAGAAATCTCACCCACGACAGCTAAGACAATACAGCTCCTCACTGAAATGTCCTCACGAAATGGCATACCAGATGTGATCATATCTGACAATCAGTCTCAATTTACCTCTAACCAGTTTCAAACTTTCGGTCAAGTACTTACGCTCGCCACCATACCACCCGCAGGCGAACGGCAAGCAGAAATGTTTGTGGATACGTTTAAAAGAGCATTGGTTAGGTCAAAAGCGGAGGGGACACCAGCCGACGCGCTACAAAATTTCTTGTACGTCTATTGAACAACACCAACTGAGTTGTTACCGGAGCAAAAGTCCCAAGCAGAAATCCTGGTGGGAAGAAGACCGAAAACAATCCACAGCCTGATGCACCAAATTAATGAATCACCACCAGTAGAGACAAAGTCAGAAAGGCAATCCACGTACTAAGTGGGATTCCTTGTGTTCGCCAGTGACTACAGAACAAACCATCTTCCTTGAACAGAAGCTCGAGAATTCAGAAGAGTTGGGCGAGTTATGTACGAAGTAGAGGTAGGAGACAAAAGGGGGTCACGCCATTGAAATCAGATACTCAAACGGCTAGCCCCAGATCACCCATCAGCAGGAATAAATCTCCCCCTTGACATCCTGCTAGATACCTTCAACTTACCGGCAGCACCACCACGAGAAGTAACTCAGCAACAAGCTGATCTAATTTCCAGAAGGTATACTCAAAGACAGCGGCGAACAATAGTCAAGATGCGAGCCGACCTCAGGAACGCACGCTATTAAAAAGGGGTGGAGTGTAGCGGACGTAGGATCCTTAGAACTCGTTTGACATGCCTTAATTTGGATTTTACGTTTCCGAGCATGGGCTGATCAATTGACATTGATATCACTTTTCCTGGAAAATCCTAGACTGGTTGATGGATTATTTTAGTATGCTATTCTCCTGCCCCTCCCAAGGACGTTTTTATCATGTATAAATAAACTCGATTTGTGTGTTTGTCAACATCACATTTTCTGGGTGCTTGTAAAATACAATTTCTACGCCTTATCAGGACTTCTTCGGGATCAATCGAATCTGAACAGGCTATTATATCTTAGCTCTCGTTTACCGACTAAGGTGAACTCGTAATAGTTTCAAGCATATCAATTTACTTTTTCGTGGACAGGACCCCTTCTAAAGATAGTCTTTGTTGTCCAACCTGTTTTCAATGTCTCACTGATTCAAATAACATGAATTCATTTCGGCAACAAATTGCATGGTTCCTCTGGTCTCCAACAATCTTCGAACATTCCAAGTGCCTAAATTAATGGTTGCTCTGGTTTCTAGAAGGGGGATCGACATCTACACTTCCAAAGGAACTAGGTCTTCATCATGAGACTTCATAACTCTTCCAAATGAAGACCTTTCAACTTCCAGGGCAGAGTTTAAACGGTCTGAATTATTTTTTAGGTTAGCGCTTTTTCAGTGATTTGGTTGTTTATGGGATGGGGTTGCTGACCTTCCTCATGCTTCGAACTCAAAGTAACTCCAGAGGGGCTGCAGGCGGAGCTTTAATGAGTCATATTCAGCATATATAATTAGCGGTTCCACAGTAATGTCTAGACAACTTTCTGACTGTTCTTAGCAGTAAGGATAGTTGACTAGTTCGTTAACAGACCTATGTATGCGGTTTGATGCTACACGCAAACGTAAACACTAATTACGTAAGCTAATTACCAAATGTTACAAATAATATACAATAATTTTGTAAATTTGAGTATACCACCTCCCGCATTGAACTCTCTTACTGATGGATTCTTTATCTTCAATTTGCTTTTACCAAGCTTGGTGGCACACTCGTCGTGTTTTAGGCTCTCTCTAGAGCTGCTGTTTGTCGCATATCTACATGATAACGTCATAAATTTACGCATATTTGACTGTCAATAGAGATTTTCACTCAGAAAACTACCGAAATCTAGAGAACTTTCTATCGTCCCGCTAATTTGGCAACTTATACAGTAAGACATAAAAATTTTCCCTGCAGAAATGTTCATGTATTTGGGTGATTTCCAAAGCAGATAGTGTCTGCACAAATTGATACAACTTATCACTTTTAGTATTTAAGTATTTACACTCTATTTCATTGCTATAGTTAAGGAAACTGAATATGAGTATTGAACATTAGTTGAAGTGATCATTTGTCTTAGAAATTCAGAGGTGGATACTTGTATCTAATCAATAGCAACGTAGAACTTCGTACGTACTTACATCCGTTCAAATTGTCATATCACATTAGCACAGAGATGTAATTGTCAATTCAAATCGCATCGTAGTAGAGGTAGTAAAAGTATTTAGAAGTAATCAAAGAGGTTTGTGTTCAAAGATGTTATTTAAGAAATATAATTCAGTGAGGTAAATTTAGAAAGAGAAAGATAGAAGTGATGATGAATTCAAAAGGACACAAAGAATAAATGCACCTATACCATTGTAAACGGCTTTGAGCCATGTCATTCAGGGTCTATAACCATCGATTATTATCATCTCGCAGATCCTAACGACATAACTGAGTCCACTTGTCAGTGACTGCATGGATTTCTGCCTACTTAAACTTATCATGGCTAATAACAACAACAACAACGAATGCTAACAAATAACTTACAGTCCGGAAATTTATTCATGTGCTTATGCTTAATCTTACACTTTCATTATATTAAGCAAATCTCATACCTGATAACTAACTCTATATTTATTCTTTAAGGTGGACTTGAGTAATTAACTTAGTTGACTAAAGCGGGTGGGGGGTGTGTGTGTGGTTAGAGTGCACACTTTTGATCCGTTGCAAATCTTCAATAAATGTGAATTAAGTTGCATAAATAGTCATTCCGTTGTTGGTTTGTTTGTTTTATTTATTTTTTTCATGTTTTGTAACGCGTCTAAGTGAAAAAATATTAAAACTGAAATAATAATAACTATTCAACGATTAGGAATAAAGAATCATATAATTTATCTGAAACCAAAAGGGATACTACCCCTAACTCAGGTCTCATATGGTCGAAAAATGAAAATTTCGGAAACGCGAAAAAATCATTGCCCGACATGAGACAAAGGGTAGTAGAAGTGTTTGGGCCTATTTGCATCAAGCTGGGCTGCCTCTTCTACTATCCTGCGCCATATATGTGTACACCATGTGCTATACTGCTATATAGAGCTGAAGGTCTCCTATGAGACCAGAGGTTCGCAGTGTATATTGTGGATGGCTTGGCTTTGCTTTGGTAAGCATCGCTAACAGTCCATATACAAAATTGGTTAGCAGCGTGACCGATTTCATTGATATAGGTGGTTGTTTTGCGACATTCCCGAGAGGCATTGTCATTGGCGTGCTGTATTACATATCACCATTGCTAATAATAATGAGTTTGACAGCCATGTAAGCGGGATGGGTCAAAATGGCCTGTTCATGCGGTGCATATTGATTGACGCGACCATTGATCGGAAATATATATACCATTGTGTGTATATGAAATGGTGTGAATGGTCCACTAGGGTATCAGGTACCTATGTGGTTGCACCACAGGATTGAGCCGAACTGTTCATGTAGTAATGGTAAAACGTGTCCAGTCTCTTTGGTTCTCCTGAAAACCAATGTAAAATTGCCCTTGACAATACAGGGTAAATTTATATAATATAAAATAATTTATCTAAAACCAAATATAAAAGGAAGCAATACTTAAAAATTTATCGAAATTCACCTTCTTTTTTGTTGTTGTTAAGATTTCTACTATCCTTGTAGAATTTTGCTTGTGTTATCTCTACAGATTGTTTTAAAAAACAAATATATTTGTAAGAGATTTTTACAGAATCATATTTTTAAACATTCTATTGTGTACATGAAACAAAATAAACATATATATATATATATATATATATATATATATATATATAATAAAATCACTTTACAGTATACATTCTAAATAAGTATCATAACTATAGAGATAAAGCATTAAAAATAAAGTATGTGAAAAGTTTGTCGTCTTTTGTCGATGTGAATAAAACACTGTTGCTTTTGCTTCACAAGTGTAGTCAACAATTTTGCATATGTGACACACAACAACACAGGTACTGTTTTTTTTAAATTAATTTAAGAATGAGTTGATTATGTCAGTTGACTACTTTAGTATATTCAACTAAACTACTGATAATTTGTCTAACAGTATTTACCTAATTGGATTTTTTAATCATCCTCATTGACAAAATCGATAAAATATATAAGTAAGGTGGAAAGAAAAAACAATCATAGAAAATAAAAATGGAAAAGATGTCAAAGATGGGCAAACAATCACGTCAAGGATTGAATGGAAACGAGAATAAGAAATATCTATTTGATATACTTCTAAGACAGGGGGTATCGGCGGCCTGACATAAATGACAATGTTATATGTATTGATTTATGAGAGAAGTAATGAAGTAGAAGTAGAAGAAGAAGAGTTCAAACTTTACAGTTTTATCAACAAAAGGTTTGGTTATAATCAATGTATTCATATAAATATTCTGTTTTACTGAATATAACAAATGAAAATAATAAACAGTTATCAATGACTATTCATAACAATGAGTAGGTTGAGAATAAAAATTCAAGTGGAAATAATCAATAACCATCCAGTGAATGAAATCAATTACTGGACATACACATCCAAGAAAAAAAAACAACCTGTGACTGCCAGCAGCAGTACAACTGAACTGTTTTAATTTTCAGGGGGGGCGAAAAAAGCACACAACACTCATAACACACACACACACAAAGAAATGGTACAAGAGATTGATTGATACAAACAGAACAGGGCAATAAAAACAAAAGAAAGGGTATTTCTATTTTCGAAAAACAAAAAAAAATGCAGACAATTAAAACAAAGATAAAAAATTGATCATTTAAAACAGAAGTTTGAAAAAAAAACAAAACAAAACAAAACAAAAGTATACAGAATTTATTATATGTTATGTATGATTTGGTTACAAAAGATGAGATCTATTTTAAGGTGAAGTGGATGCATGAATGATGATTCTATTATTTTGATAATTTTATATTGATATATATATATATATAAATAGATAAATATTCTTTCAATGAAATTGTGAATTTTTCTCTAAAACATGGTATCCATTTGGTTGATTGTAAAGAGATTAGATGAAATTGCTATTGTATTGTGCGACGAATTGTAGTATGTTTATGATACAATTAACTATAATATATATAGAGAGAGAGAATAAAAGGAAAAACACAATTATCATCAATTCAGTGGGAGTAATACACTGTGAAGGCAATAATAATAGTCATAGATAACACATTGCTAATGGACAAGTTACTGAATGTTACATAATTTATGAAAGTTCTAGAATAGTATCAACATCAAGTTTCTATACACAGTCTCTACACACAGTGTAACAAAAATACAACATTTAAGTCAACAAGTCATAATAAAACACTTAGGCGGAATATATGTAGTGAACACTGATACTAACTATTAATCAACGACAATTTAATAATATCAAAGCGTAATGTTGTATTAATTACTGAATAATTGGTATAGCAATGCTTTTATAAAAAAGAAACATAACTTCAATTTGTAAATCAGTCCTTCGCAAATGAATCAACTGGAATTGGTGTTCTTCATAACTAACACTGAGAGGTGGGTAGAGCACTTTAAGGAACTCGTAAATTGATTAGCCTCACTGAACCCACCCAAAAAAGATTCAGCATCCGTGGACCTCGCAATCATTGTTGGCCCACCACAATTGAGGAGATCGGCATGGTCAGCAGCAAAGCAGCTGGACCAGACAACATTCCAGTAGAGGTAATGAAAGCAGACGTAGCAGCAACTGCAAAAATTATTCCACATTCTCTTCAAAAAGATTTGGGATGAAAAGTACCAAAAAGATTGTAAACAAGACACCTCATCACCAAAGTAAGGCGATCTCAGAAAGTGTAAGAACTACAGAGGCATCAATCTTCTCTCAATACCAGGAAAAGTCTTCATCGGAGTGTTGTTAAACAGAATGAAAGATTCAGTAGATGCCGAACTTCAATGTCAGCAGGCTGAGTTACAAGACAAGCCTTCATCTGGAATCCTCGAGGTCAACGGAAAAGAGGAAGGCCAAGGAACACAGTACGCCGAGAAATGGAGACGGACATGGGAAAAATGAACAACAATTAGACAAAGCTAGAAAGGAAGTCCCCAGGATAGAGTAGGCTGGAGAATTCTGGTCAACGGCCTACGCTGCATTACGGGTAACAGACGAAAGTAAAAATGTAAGTAATCACTGACACCATGTTTAAGACCGATACAGGTATCCTTAGCAAAATTAAATCAGATATGATTAATGTTTTCAAGTAGGATGAACTTCAGTGAATCAAAAAATATGATGAAACACACAACGCAAAAATTTAGTGCACATGTCAAACACGAGTTAATCAAAATCAACTTAACCTAGTATTCAAAAGTGCAGATGATATGTTCAAACGAGAAAATGAAATAACCAACAGCCGTGAACGATCCTAGTTTAGTTTCCCGAAGAATCATGTTGGAATTTTTTTAATAATTACAAGTAAAACAAAAAAAAATTACCCTATTAGATTTTAAAATAATCAGTTTTTAATAAACTCAAGTTTGAAAGTGCCATGACATTTATCTATATGAATAAACATCATTTTAATCGAACTACTGATGACTAGTAAGTAGTTAAGATCAATGTAAGAAAATATTGCATAATTGTCCTAATAGAATTCGTTACTAATACTAGATTCAAGTGTATATGATATTGATTAATGAAGGAAAACATGTACAACATAAGGCATCTTAATATCAAAGGTTTGTTTAGATTAGCTAACAGGTGACCACAACAATAATTATTTGTCAGGTAAATTCATCATGAAACCAATCGTTATCCTATTCAGTTCTCCAGTAGTTCTTCCTTTCTAATCTGTTAGTCGAAATTATATGACGATCAAATATACAGCGTTTAGTCATATAGTCTACTTTTAGCAGCTACATGTGACTTATTTGCTGTTTCAAATAGACCTGCATAAACAAGTAATATTGACATAAAGTGATGTATAACACAGTCAATCAGTCAATGAAATAATGAACTTCACTCTTACAAATTCAACTGGGTGCTTATTTTTTTTCGAGGCTCTCTGACTGAATGTTGTTCAAAATGAAAACGAAAGTGTCAAGCTCAAACTAATTAGCTGAGATAAAGAAACATCCAATACACTTCAATAGAGTAACTTCTTAAAACCTGAATAGTATAGTTGAAATACAATTAAGTTCCAGTGATACCTTCTACTGTTACTTAAGAAGAAAATAGTGAATACATCTTCAGCTCAGAAATTTACATGAATTACAATCAATCTATGAATAATGGTGAATGTAATGTATTGAAACAAACAATTTCTACAAATTCGCAAAATTAAAATACAACTAACTCTCTCTATATATAAAGTATACTTTGAATATATAAAACATTATATCAATATCAAATAAAATTGTATTATATTACTAACTTGAAAATGACAGATCCAGATAGTAGCTGGCTGATGATTTATAATGACAATGTATCATTACCATTATCATTTGTGAAATTCGTCAATCCAATGAAGCTAGTTTGATAGTGTTGATGATGATGATGATGATTAGAGAATAGGTGGTGGAACATGAGTTGATGCTTTATTAGCATTCATATTATTGTTATTATTATTATTACTATTACTACTACTACCATTACTACTACTAATACTGCCACTGTAACTATTACTCTGATGATGATGATAATTACTGTTATTGATTAAATGGAAGCTAGGACTTTCTTTCTTTGAAATTGATCGAACCACAAGACCGGGATGATGATGATGATGATGACTGTCACTATTATTATTACTACTACTATTAGTACCATCAGCACCGATTGAACAATCTGTATAATCATCATTTCGATGTTTTGTTATGCCAAGTGTAAAGCTTCGACTCATGTGTTGTTGTTGTTCACGAGGACTGTTTACTTTTGGTAAGTTTGATGCTGCAGGTGTTGATGATTCTGTTGAATTTATTGTGCTATTAATGTTACCATTATTATTAGTAGTATTATTGACAGTACATGTTGGATGTAATGAATAAGACATCAATGTAGGAATATAAGATTGATGTGATGGCAATAATGAATACTCATGATTATTATTATTATTATTATTATTATTATTACTATTATTATTAGGATGATTATTAACAGATGAACTTTCAATAGGACATGATTTCAATGAATTTTGAACACAAATTGAAGATTTTGAACGAACATGAGAAATTTGATGATCGGATGGTGGTGTTAAATTGATAAATCTTATTGGTATAGCTAAATTTGTACTTGGACTTGTTGATATACTCGGTGAAACAGCTGCATAGAGTGTTTGATTATCAGGAAGGGAAAACAAACAAACAAACAAACGTTTGAAAATGCAAAATTTATTTAGTTGGCTTATTTCAATAATGAATGTGTTACAACACATGCACGTAAGCACGTCAACTTGATATACTTGAACTATTACGAGTATATCTTAGTCGGAATACGAGAGCGAGGATCGAGGATCCGGTGACACGACATGCTACTCTAATCCGATTATCCCAACCCTCATATTGAGTAAAACTAAGAAGACTTGATATGAAGTAGAACGTGTATTCTACAAGCATCCAGAAAGTACGAGGTGCGAGTCCAGAAGAGAATCAGGATCCCAGACTAGTAGGGATCCGGGACCGGGTACTGATCTTGGTCCTGGTCGTGGTCATAAAACGTTATAGATAATGCGTATATATACATTTTAGTCGAATAGGAAACGGCATTGAAGTCTGTGACATTGACAGTTAAGACGACCATAAAATTGACCAGTAGGAATTAACCAATAGGAATAGACCAATAATTCTCTTAGGATATTGGATGAATATCCTAACAGAATGTTTTCTTTTCTAATCATCTAAACCATTAGATGTTAGATTAGTGGTCTAGATATGTCAACCGGTCGTCAAGCAACATGAAATCCCTGAATTCGATTCTTGATGAAGTCGCAGGTTGGCATTGATGAACTGATGCGTCTCAAAAAAGTAATAGCTAGTCTGTGCCTCATGGTGTTCAATAGTTGCGTAACTAAGATCGTTATGTGGACACTTTTCTGTGAAAATTGTATTTCCTTTTTTTTTTTTTATACTCATTGCATTCACATACTACAAAGAGGAGCATTTTCGAAAAGTGCAACAGAAAATTGAACACGATCTTTATTAAAATAAAACTGATAGGCAATATCCAGTATTATAAATGAGTATATTACTTTGAGGATAAGAAAGTAACAACAAATAATGATAAAGGAATTTTGGCTTACATTGTAAAGGACCACATCCATGCACAGAAATACAACGTCCTGTTGTGGATGAAGGTAATGTTGTTGTTGTTGTAGTAGATGGTATTGTTGATGCAGTTGATAATTCTTGATTGAAAGATTTACGAGGGATGTTCGGTGTTGAAGATACAGTAGATTTTAACAATTTCATAGTTAACAAAATATATTCCATCCATTGTTCTTTATCTTGTACAGTGTTTGCACGTAATAAATAAACCCCGACAGCTTTAGCACATTGTGGTAAAGGATAATCATTGTTTTCTAGATGACATGCATGCAATTTAATCTATGCACAAAATGGGATTAAATAAAAACAGAAAAAAAAAGATATTCACAAATTAAACTTGTAAAAAAGAAATAGAGAGAGAGAGAGAGAGACGGAAGAGATTGAATAATTTCAAACATTTTCCACAAATCACCCTATACCAAATGGTAATCATGTATTAAACTAGTGCATAGCTTCAAGATGCAACTACTCCTGGAGATTTAGTTAAGAAGCAGTGACTAGTTCAGACATGTTGGGGATGTGAGACGGGGTAATACAAGATAGTCGCGCAATATCTCAGCTTAATAGTCTGCAGGTTAAGTGTTCACGCGGGAGTCAAAAGGTCTTAGGGTTGGATTCACAGATACGGGGTTATTTATAGAAACACACTGCTAAAGAGTCAGTCAGTCCTATACTAGGATGAAATATCTATTCAGAGCTCTCAGATTATCAATGATGGTTTTAGCCAAGATCAATTCATAATTTTACAATATTTCATAATTTTGCTTTTATGATTTTATTGGTACATTTCTGATGATTCTAGTATTCTATTATTTTTTTTGTATATTTTCAAAATTTTTATGATCGAAAAAGATACCAGTTAGACTATTTGTTGTTTCTTCATAGTTATTGTCTATGTGCGTGTGAGTGTTTTTTAAATTGAAAAATTCCATAGACAAGTGGTATGAACAATAGTTTTGATGCATTTCGATGATGAATTGTTGTCATTCACAAAAATAAGAAAATATTATTTCAAATCAAAATGAAACGTGTATGTATTGTAAACGCAACTATACACATACGCAGAGATATGAGAATTCACTGTTCAAGATTTCAATAGACCACGGTGAGAAACAAAATAATTACACATAATATATATGATTGTAATCGATTGCTAGTCATGTCAATTCATGAGAATTTGTGATTTCAGACACTGAGAACAACTAAAACGTTTTCCTTAATTTGCCTGTAATTTGTTTTAGTGTCTTAGATACTTCAGCAGGCTATAACACGTCACATGGAACACATAGCCGTGATAACATAATTAATGGAAGTTCACAATCTTATACGATATCTTAACTTAATGACCCAAACACCTTAAAACAACATCTTTTTGCTGAAAAACGATCAATACTGATGGCCTGAAATGATTTAAAGAGTGACAGTGCAATCCAATGTCAACCAATCATAATGTAGCTGATGTAGAAGAGTTGAATACTACGAAGAACATGATACAGCTACAAAGGATGCAGAGTTTTAGAATGTCTTACTTACGGTGTTAGGGCCAAACTCTAAAACTATATTTTCAGTTAGAGTTTTGGAGATTTGTGTTTTTACACATTTGAGAATCATCAATCAATCATTGTCACTAGACCACCATTAGAAACCTGGAAGCACTGGACGGCCGTTTCGTCCTGGTATGGGACTCATCAGTGGCAGTGCGCATCCACGACTCCTGCACCTCGCAGGATGAGTCCCATACCAGGACGAAACGGCCGTCTAGTGCTTCCAGGTTTTTAATAGTGGTCTAACAATGATTGATTGATAATTTCAAATGTCTAAAACTATAATTCAAAAAATTAGAATGAAGGTTGTGTGGACGACAGATAACTTCGATCTTACAAAAAGCATCGCTTCAAAAAAATTTATTTGACTAGCAGGTATTGGCACTGTGTAGCACGCAACCTTGACCTAGACTTTATACTTCATCTATATGTCCTTTTGTTGACCACAACTACATAAGATGTTATTTCGTAACAACTCAGTGATCAATGGTGATGTCATCATTCAAATGAGACAAGTACCAAGTCAAAAATTATTATATTTATTCTAATCAATTCGTGATTGCAAATCTCCCTTTACTAAATTAATAGTTATCAACTTTATCAATAAATTCATCGGTTTAAAAGCAAGGGGATGAATGAACATTTTAAAAGTTTGATTTCTCAACCCTTAGTAAGGTCATATGTGTAAACTCATGAAAAATGTCACACTAAGGCAAAACAGATCTACAGTATCTTCCGGTTTCATATGGTTACTTATTAAACTCTTACTTGACAATCTGTACACTGATAAGACACAGGAGGATGAAATACACCGGAGCATGAATTTTGACAAAGATCACAAGTTGCATATGATCTAAAAAGAATACGTTGTAGAACATGTCCTTTCGTGTAAATTGTACTTGATTCTGCATTATGAAGTGATGATTCATTAGACAATGAATTTATTTGACGCTCAACAGTAGCATTTTCAATATGATTCGAACGTTTATTAGATGAATTGGACACGGAATGTGCATGTGAATTGGACATTGAATCAGCGCGTACAACAACACGTCGTGAATTTGATGGATGAGGACTAGATGTAGAAAATAGTACAGACGATCCAAAACTAGATTTACGCGGTTGAGATGCAGAATCACCTATAATAAATATGATAGGAAATAAAGACCGTTCTTTATACATACATAAGCAAAACTATCTATCTATCTATCTATATATATATATATATATATATATATATATATATATATATTGTTTATATAGAAAGAGGTTACTGTACTATAAAAAATCAAACTATGTAGTTAAATTCATAAAATCTATGTGAACGGATATATAATTTTGTATACTGAATTCTCAAAAGAAAGTCATAGAATATTGTTTAAAAATCCCTAATATATTTGTTGAAAAAAAATAAAATATCTATGTAAAGTAAATTATATATAGGGTAATGATACTTTAAAAAGAACAATAGAGAGTACTAAGTGTGCATAGGTTCATAGTTTATTTACTTATCCTTACTGCATTAAAGACTTTTACTCCATTAGGTTATTTTGAAACCTAGGTACGTTTGAATAGGGTTTGAACAAGTAACTCAATGTGATGTGGTTTATGTATACAGAGGAATAATAAGTTTAAAGTTCTGCTACAGTTCATTTGTGAAGTGTAACTGTGTTATAAAAACTATCATTATTTTGTGACCCTAATAACATGAATTTGTATGTAACTCGATAAATATGGCCTTATTGATAAAAAAAAGTATGTGAAGTGCAAGATTTCTTTAAATTCACTGCTTTCGTCATGAAAGACAAATGTGTTTAGGTAGGTCTTTGTGAAAAATCATCATTAGCAGAGTCAACCAAGTCCAGAGTTGGACAATAACTCATTAATATGTCTTGATGAGGATTTTACAAACAGGCTAACTTCGGGACTGTAGATTGTGCGATTTTGACTCATGTTTACCTAAAGGTCTGAAGGTTATGTGGTGGGATTATAGGGAAACACTGATGAGCAGTTCCAAAAACAGCATTTTATTGCTCTCTTTGTCTCACTGGCGTCAATTTATGGTGAAAATTACTTCTAAATTGTCAAAAACATCATGTGACAACTAAAAGAAGCTATGAAAAATAAAAATAGCCTTTCTTAAAATAAAAAAAACATATACTCCTTTTTTAAGGTGGTAAAAATAGTAATTGAAAGATGATATGTCAATCAACAGATTGAACCAACTACTTTTCAATGCAAGATCCCATGTTGTTCTGGTTAATCAGCCTCAAGCTTTTATTTTTATAAAGCTATGGACATTGCTCAGTTTCATCGAAATCATGAATTATTGATCGATCACAGGTCGTTGGGTCTCTTTCAGGTCCTAAGATCCGACTCCTGCATTCGGAAGTCATGGATGCGTACTGCTGATGAGTCCAATGTTAGAATAAAATGGCCATGTAGTGCTTCCACGTTTCTAATTAATGGTCTAACATTGATCGATTCGCGATTTCAGTTTGCTAATTAATCTATTATCTACAACTATTTGCATGAATTAGGTTTTATCAACTACTGGTTGTTTTTAATGTGTATAAAGCAGTAAGTCATGAGTAGTATATCTAGTAGAATGTTTTAACTATGACGAAATTGGTGATAACAAAATGGATGAAAAATGGGTAGAAGTTGCTTTTGTTTGGTACACAAGAATATAAACATATATATATATATATATGCTAAATATTATATGTATGTCAAATTGACTAAGTCACATGAAAGAATTGATTATCACAAAATACTGGCTCATAGTTTTGATTTTATTTTTTTTAAAACAATATGAAATGAATTATCATTCACTTAAAATTGGGTTAATACAGAATGTGAAAAATTACAAAAGTAAAGTTATATAATGAAGATCCAATTTAACCTGCTTAACAAAATATCAATATGTGATATTTTTTGTTTTACATACAAAATGAAACATTTCACTTTAAACAATTTGTAATTCATCGGTGACCAATTGCTTATGTTACAGAAAAGCGGTGGAAAATTTCTCCTATTTAGTTGATATAATGATGAGAAAACAATCTTATTTGTGTATATGTAGTCTATAAAATTGATATGGTCGTCAATTGATATGCTTGTAACTAATACGAGTTCACCTTACTCGGTAAACGGTAGCACAGACAAATGATCCAGTGACACAATAGGCTATTCTAATCCGTTGTCCTAGGCCCTGCTAACTGTATCAAGAAGTCCTGATAAGGCATAGAAAAGCATATTCTACAAACACCCAGAAAATATGAGGTTGAGAAGCACACAAATTACGTTTATTCATACATGATAGAAACGTCCTTGAGACAGTCACAAAAATAGCACACTAAAATACACAGCAGCCAATCACAGCCATGGATTTTCCTGGTGGGAAATGAAATCTCAAGGTCAACTGAGCAGCCTGTGCGCGAAAACGCAAAAATTAGGACCTTTTTCAAGTAAGTCCTAGGGGATCTAACGTCCGCAACAAAATTTGTATATGTTTTAAGAAAAAAAAATCATCATCTGGCACTGCTACTACTACTACGACTACTTTCAAAGACATGAAATGGATTGAGAAATGCAAAGAATTCCAATAAATACTTTTTTTTCCCTAATTCGTTTCAATCAGTAATCACAAGAAAACAATTTTTTAGAATTTATTGTCAATCGTATGTCTAATCACACATCATTCATATATCCAAATTAAAAAAAACACACAAGTTACGTATAAAGTCAATAAGAAAAATTATTGATTGAAACTTTGTTAATCATGATGGCGGCGGAGTACAATTTACTAGTGAATTGTGCATACATCAAAGTGAATATGAGAAATTGAATCTTCAGTATGAATAATGATATTGTGTTTATTTCAAAACTCCATGATTTTACAAACGATTACAATCTTACGAGAACTGATGATGAACAAATGAAAGTAAACAGAAAATATAATTGGATTTAAACCAAGTACCCTATACACTTTTAAATATATACGTTTATTGAATAAGCTAGTAATGGTGAAATAATCTAACTCAAGAGCAAAATGTTTCTTTTTTATCTCAATAACAGTGACAATTTTTTTTTGTGGAGATTTTTCAATATGAAGTCAGTTTTTTCTTGATCTATGATGAAAAATAAGTTCAAACTAAACAATTCATAAATCTTCTACATAATTAGTAGTCATATGTTTTCACTAATGGTTAACTTGAAACAAAGAGTTCCAACCAGATTGGAATCATTTAGATAATAACACAGAAAATAGATGATGATCATGTTGTGCAACGAACTGACTGGAGTTGGAATGGTGTGAACTGTTTGATTTGCAAAGTGATTTATCGCGTTCATCAATGGATTAAAATGTCTCCAACTCGAGCATCGGTGGAGCACAAACGGACTATCCGAAAGTCTGAAACCAGCTTGGTACACATTTATTCAATATTTTGTGATTATTAAACAGTTTTGCAGACAAGTTATTAGTTCATGCTGTTGACGGGACGTAAGTTCTGGATTTCACTCCATCTTATCTTATGTCGTAATAGCTTGATCGAGTGAGGCGAACCGAATAGAAAGCATAAATGTCAACTAAGACTAATCGGATTTCAGTTGAAATATGAACAACAGATTAATCTGAATCATTTTAAATCGAGTTAACTTTTAATATATCAATTTACTCATATATAATATAAACAGAAAAACAGACAGACCAAAAAAGTATCATTAATATTTACCTGTAAGATTTATATTTGACATTTTGCCAACATTACTGACTGCATTACCACTTGAAGATTGTTTCATACCTCCAGTGTGTATGTTACTACTAGAATTATTGTTATTACTAACATTAATCCTACTAGTAGTATTAGTACTAGTACTACTACTACCACCACAATTACTCAAGTATTGACGATCATAGATAATCTGGAAAACACGAGGTAAATCTTCAACACGTTCATGGCATACATCACATGAATTCACTGAACGTACATGATATAATGCATTTAATGGCATTTCTAAACGTATATTTAAATTATTCATATTTGCACTGACTGTAGATGCAACAAAATTCGATACAACTAAATATTTATTTTGTAATTCATGTACACGTTTGCATAAATCACTTGGTATATCCCATAAAATTAAATGAGTTCGTGATAGCTGAATAAAATATATATAAAATGTAGAAATCAATAGAAGAAATTATATGATAAGAATATTAACAATTAAACTAATATTTTCTTTTTTAAAAATCAATACGGAAAGAGTTAATCAGTGAAACTTTCAGTTAATAAATTATATACACAATCTCATATGTGTTAGGATATTCATCAAATATCCTAAAGAAATAATTTTGTGAGTCTAATTCTATTAGTCAATTCCTATTGGTCAATATTTAAGGTCGTCCTAACTATCAAGTTCACATACTTTAAATGTTGTTTCCTATTGGTTAGTATTCACGCTCGATCTAACTGTATAAATATGGATTGTTTGTAAAGTTTTATGCTCCTCATCTTCTTCTGTACAAAACCTCATATTTTCTGGGTGCTTGTAGAATACACTTTCTACGCCATATCAAGACTTTTTGATACCGTTATTGGGGGCTTTCGACGCTCGAATTAGATTAGTCTATCGTGTTACTGGATCATTTGTCTTCGCTGTCGTTTACCGACTAAGGTGAACTCGTAATAGTTTCAAGCATATCAATCTGACGATTATAACGATATGATAGGATCTTTGGAAGTAAATTGATTTTATAAATGAATAAAATCTATTAAAATAATTGATAACTGGTGAAATCATAGCATGTATAATATACTATTGTGGAAATTGTTTGAAGCAAATATGCACAAAACTACACTAAATTAAATATGAAGACATATCTTCAACTATAGAGAACCATTTTGAACTAACATATTCAATTACCTAATCAAGACTGTATGTCTAGAGATGGTGGAGGAAATTTGTAGCTTAAGTGGATGGTTGAGATGGTTTTTGGTTCTCTGAGCTAGATGCGTTGGTTTTGGAGCCTTTCATTGTTTTTTTTTTGAACAACGACATCATCAGAACAAACTACAGTTAGAAGTAAAGTAATCTAGATTAGGTAAACAGAAAAATACGACCACCACATGATTCTCTTATAGTACTTATGTAAAATTTACTTTCTAATTTGAAGTTTATGTGCAGTAGTTACTTTAAAGTTGTCAGCACCATAGTGGAGATGCCTAAGAAGAAAACTAGATTAGTAATCTTGATGCATTGAAAGCATGATATCAGACCTTGAAGGTTGGTCACCTACAGTTTTTCTGTGAGTAGTTACCGATATATTAGCTCGACACTTTACAGGCCATGTCATCAACTATGGAAATTCATGAAGGCAGATGATGTGTCGTTTTTAGGGTCGACTTTTTGTCATTTCGCTCTTTTTGAAAAGAAAACATCGCTAAAGATTCTGGTTACCTGAGGAAAACATCTATTTCGATGTCACAGGATAGAACAGTAAACATCGTAACCAATTTTCAATCGAGCTTAGAGAACGGATAATCCAGCTACTACAGCTCAACCACTTTGTCACTATAGACAAGCTAGTCCACCATTTCATGATAATGGCTAAATTCATGAATGAACTCTGCATTTACCATATTAAAACATGAAAAACTCGATAACCATAATGACGATAAGAACGCAAACAAATTGTATTCACCTGTGCAAAACATGATTCCCAATGTAGCTTATTCCGTTTACCACGTTTTGGTCCAACTTCAAGGATACCATAGAATTTGAAATCATTTAATAAAGGATCATCAATAGTAGGTGATGTATAAGAAGATAATAATTCAGTAGAATTACGAGAGTTATTCATTGAAGTTTTTAAATGACTACTACTATTATTAATATTAGTAGTAGTATTACCACAATTACTGACAATAGGATACTTTAGACCAGATTCATATGAAACAGATGAATGGGGCTAAAAATAAAGTAAATTATAAAAATAATTTTTTCTGATGAAAATAATAAAATTATAGAAATAAATATTGAACAATTTCTCGTTAAAATAACATAATACACTATCTCCTACACCAATATTAATACAATCTAATCTACAGGAACACCTCTAATTAGCGTATTCATAATACTATTGTAAGTGAAACAATAGTCTCATACGGAATCTTCTCTCCATTATGAATTACTTTGCTAGCAAATTTGGAAAAACATTGAAATAGTTGGTTGCAATCTCTTCATTGATAGTTACTTCCTCTATGAAGCTGCCTGTGATTTTCACTGGTGAAAGTCTTATCAAATTCACATTCACGAAGGATATTTTTGCGTTCAGACAATCATTTGGTTAATTTTATCAATTAAAACAATCTCAATTTAAATCATTTGAACAACTTTAATACTTTATCTAATAACCAGCTGCTTTATGTTTTCACTTTTTTATTTCTTCTCTAATTTGTCAATCAATACAATCACTAGTCTAGAATGCCAATAGAAATAGAAATTTATTCAATATATTAAACATTGACAAGATATTCAATTACTCAATACTGATCAAAAATAACGGAATAAATTAATTGTAATATTGAGCATTGTTAAAAATGTTTCATTTATCGACTTGTAAAAATACATACACATATTACTTAATCGTTCTAGAACCATAGCAACCCAAAGGGCAGATTTTTTTTCTATTTCATTGTAAACTAGCAACAATTGACCAGAAAAAAAAAATAATGAGATTTATGTATTGATGATGTTGATGCATAATACATAATTCAATAAGTGCCAGTGACTGTTTCAGAATATTTTCTCGACCACTAATCAACAAATTTCCCTTTATCATGCACTCTTGAATATGTACTAGAACAGACCATCTAAACGCGCATGAAAATGTAAAAATTCCCCCAATTTCTTTAACTCAAAATGTGTAAGATGGTTATATATATATATATATATTTTTAAGTGGTTTCATGTAATACCATCACTATTGTGGTGTGTACATCAAAGGATCTTCAACTGGCAACAGATATGAAATGATTATTCAGCTACTCTAGTCAGTACGTACAGGGTATCGACCTTAGAGAACTACTTACAGTTTCTACATGAACACTATGTATCTAATCTACAACTTAATCACTTGCCGGTTCCACTTTAGATGTGGTAACATTGTATCTTACAATTTGTTCAGTCTATGATAATCGTTGTCTACGAACGATCAAGATAATTCTGATACGAATGAAGTCTACTACGAGCTGACACTTATGGTTCCTCAACAATGAAACACAGAAAAGGAAAACAGGCTGCAGTATAGATGAAAATTTGATATTTAATAAAAGACAAACTGCAATGGAACAACTTTTTGTTCATGTAAGTCACAAACATGACGAACTAAAAGTGTCAACGACTAATCACGGGGGGGGGGGGGGTAACAAAAGTTGGACAGAGATAAGAATTTAACGATTAACTGTTCGGACAGTTATCGTTACAATCAAGAACTAATACATATTCACAAAAACTAGATAATCTGAGATCTTAACGTGAGAAGACTATAGATTAACTGCTTTTATTATTATTATTATCTAAAACGAGAGTCGAATAAATAACAAACTGAGTACATTAGTCATTATTTAGAATCAAATTCAAATTAACTATGCACAACTACTTATCTTGATGATACTTTATTAACTTGTACATTCAATTTTAGTTTGAACGTCCATTCAATTATTCAATTAATTATACTTAACTTATCATTTTAATAGAATATCAAACAAAAGCAAGAAATAATTTCATTGAAAACTAATAACATAAGATTAAAGTAACTTACTGTCGATGGTATAGTAGAATTAGGACGTATGGCACTAAATGATTTACTCAATGTAAAATCACAATCATTAGTATTGTTATGCATATTAGTAATGATATTATCATTGTTACTTTTAGGATTATTATTGTTTGCTAAACTAGACGAGATATCAGATATGTGAATAGATTTATTAAATGATGCGTCATTACGATGATTATATTGATTCGATGGTGGCTGCTGCTGCTGCTGTTGGTGTTGTTGATGATGTGGCAATCCAAACGATTCATCATTCTCTAGACCTTGTTGTGATAATGAATTTGTCATGGAAACAGTATTATGTAATTGTTCTCGAAGTGAAGCCAATTCTAATTCCATTGACATGGTATGCAATTGATTTGAGTGTAACTTACTTTCATACTTGAAGAAGAAAAACAACACACAATAAATAAATTATGTACGATTACAAAAAAGGAAGTAGGAAAGAAAGTGTAAATGAAATTTCAACGTAAACAAATCGATCAGTTGATTTTTTTATTCGATTTCAATATAACAACATTATTCTGAGCATCGTCAATAAACTTCCTGAAAAAAATATTTTAAATTATTCAATAAAAACTTTAAATGTTGAATTTCGAATCATACATGAAGATTTAAATGCATGACTTGATACTACTACTACTTGTGAGATGTAGTTACCAACATGAATAGCAGAGTAATAGTATTGATATAAACAGTAATAAGAAAGATTAGAGACTTGGAAAAGATTTGAGAAGTAAGAATGGATACAGGGAATCACACGTGGAAAGTAATGATGAAACTCAAGATCACAGGAGAAACAATGAACGAGTGCATTAACAATCATTGTGATTTATCTGATAACATGAAACTCAATTTAAAGTCAATACACTAAATTTTATAAGAAATTGAAAACACTGAGCTCATAAAAAGAAAGTTACATAATACATGTACTTGTTCCATTTACACAATTCATACAATAATATAATCTGCAGATTGATGAGAGTTAGACATTACCACCATTAGATACCGGCTCAGTGGTCCAGAGGTTAGGCGTTTGCACGCGAAACCGAAGGTCCTGGGTTCAAATCCTGAGAGGTGCAGGAGTCGTGGATGCGCACTGCTGGTGAGTCCCATACCAGGACGAAACGGCCGTTCAGTGTTTCCAGGTTTCTAATGGTGGTCTAACAATGACTGATTGATGAATTCAATGTACAATAATACAAACGTTTATATTTAGCTGAAGAGGCTGATAACAAATAGTCAGATCGTCCTAATGTGTACTCATCTTTTCATTGGCTTTCCCCTCCTCTCTGATTAATAATCCTTCATGTTAGGCTGACACTTAGGGCACGGTGATTGCGATTACTGACTTCTATTGATGGAAATTTACGGGTATAATTAGAAACATTCATTAATAAGTGGTTAACCTGTATTTTAAAATGTGTCCACATCTAATTGGGAACACATTTTTTGTTGCCTGTAATAATTCGTTAGTAATTAGCTACAAATAGTGCATTGTTGTAACCTGATTAACTGAAATCTATCTGTTTCGATTGGATATCAAAATTCACAATTTTCTTTACATTTGAATTTTTCTTTTTTATTCTATAAGACGATAAGTAAGTAAGTTCAGAAAAATCAACAAAATTTGAAAGCTATATGATACAACTATTTGTTAATACATATTGAAATCAAAAATGGATCACATACAAACGAAACTTAATTTACATTCTTACACATTTGAAATCATAAATCAATGATTGTTAGATCACCATTAGAAACCTGGAAGCACTGGATGGTCATCTTGTCCTGGTATGGCACTTATCAGCAGTGCGCATCCACGACTCCCACCATTTACGGGGGTTGAAACCAGGATCTTCGTTCTTGTGCCTGAAAGCTTAAACTCTGTACCACTGGGCCGGCATCCAACGGTGTTAATGTCTAGCTCTGATTGATCTAGGGATTTAGGTAGTTACTGCCTACACCCGACAGTGTTGAACTCCATTGGTCACGTCTTCTCACTAGAAGTTCGAAAATTTACCCACGAAGCTAGTCACTAGTAAGCTTATTTTACGATTTTTCAATTCGCGTTATGGAGATTATTGTTTTTACACATTTCAAATCATCATTCAATTTATATTCCCATTACGTCAACTGAAATCAGGGATTATCACGACAAGAGAAAATTTGTAAAAAGAAACATTTTGATGATTACGCGCATTTAGGCTAATAATAATAATTCTCATATGTGTTGAAAACAACATAAATAAAAACGCTGGTATGATGATCGTGTAAATGCATTACGCGGTCGAGCAGATTGTTTAGTTACACATTTGAAATCATGAATCGTTCAATGTTAGACCACTATTAGAAACCTGGAAGTACTGGAGGGCCGGTTTCGCCCTGGTATGGGACTCATCAACAGAGTGCATCCACAACTCCTGCACCTCGCAGAATTCGAATCCAGCACATTCGGTCTTGAGCGCGCGAATGCCTAATATAAATGGTGTATCTGATTTTTCATAATGAATGAATCAGAAATTGTTGAATGAATTACAATTTACACTATGACAAATAAATTAAGTAATTATGTGAAAGAAGCCGAAAAAGTATACATTTATTTAGAGAATTATTTTTTGTTTATTCATGTACTATGTTTTATGAAAAAAAAAAACAAAACATTAGTGCCTATTATCAAATTCATGTATTATAAATAGTAGTGTTTTAAGTAAAGAAGGCGTCAATCAATCGGAATATGATTTTATATTCACAAATATTCATTCTAGTTTATAATTCAATCAACAATGTGTGTTTTGACATTAATTTTATATTGTGTGTTATCAATATTCAAATTATTTTCAATAACAAATTATCCATAAAGTAGCTTATATGAAAGAAATTTTTTATGTGAATCAAATTAAATATAACCGAAAGTTGTTAAAAACAAAAAAATGGTTATAAAATGGTTGTTATAATTAAAGATATATATGCTTTGGATGATGAGAATTACTGATCGCCTATCTTTGCATCAGTAGTTATGATGATGACAAAAGTTAATCTGTGTACATCGAATCGTGTTAATCAGTAGTAACTATTATCTGAAAACAGTAGAATATATAAGTTGTATAGTGAGTGATAAATATTTCAGTGATATATATGTATATGGATACATAGATTTTACCTTATGCAATGTTAGTAGTATTTGTATTGGTGTAAGTGTACTTTTTATAATTATTCATAGCCACTTACAATGATGATAACAATAACTATGAGCTGTAATGCTATAAAATTGTACAGGATTTGGTTTTGCTTACAACATGTGTTTATTAATGATCAGTATATGCTTGTGGTAGAAGTGGACTTCTTTAAGATTTTTATTAAGGAAATCATTGGAAGTATCGTATTTTCTTTTAAATCCAATACAGATTTTCGCCAACCAGCTAGAAATAAATCATTCGCTTGGGAGTATGATTGTTTATTGTAATAAACAGTCAATCAGTCAGTTATAATGTATAACTTCGTACGCAAGTACATCAGTTCACGTTTCCATACTGCATTAGCACAGAGACGCCACTGTCAGTTCAAACCACATAGTGGTGGAGATACTAGAAGAATTAACGGTAAGGGAGAATATTAGGGATCGAAGATATTATTCAAGAAGTATAATTCAGTGAGATCAATTCAATAAGATAAAGATAGAGATGATGAGGAATTCTGAAGGTTAGAATTTGAGAGAACACAAAGAATGAATGCACCTGTGCCATTGAAAACGATTTTGAGCCATGTCATTCAAGGTCTCTAATCATCTGTGACTTTCGTCTCTCAGACACCAACCAGGTAGACGACACCTACCGACATGACTCAGTCCAGTTGTTAGTGACTTCATGGATTTATACCATGTTTTGGTTTGGCCGCCCCTAACATACTCCTACACCACAAAACATAGCTCGTAGAGGCAGTCGATGGTTGAGGGCATTCGTAACACATGTCCCAACCACCTCAACTGATGAAGTTTCACTACTTCATCAATTGATCTGCCATCCCTACCTAGTACTCGTTTCCTAACGACAGCATTGCTTACACGGTTGTAATAAATAACGAAATAATTGTCAATGTTTTTCTTAACAAAATAAATCTAAATCACTGGAAACGAATACCATTTTATTTGGGCTGTTAACGAGAAAATTAAATTTGAATATTCTAATAACGATTAAGCACAGAATGATGAGTCACTGACAAAAACAAACGGATAATGATTGCTTCATGGTGTTTTTGGTTTTCTTTTTTTTTTGTTCTTGAAATTGACAAATATTCCTTAAGGAAAAAACAAATTTGAAAAAGTAACACGTAAAATGCAAATTTGCAAAGCTCTCTATATACATATTGACTGGATTAAAATGCATTATTGTTCATTTCTTATTTTTCTACGCATGAATCATTTCACAGCAGAAGCTGTAATAGGTTATCTGTGTGAAAATTTTTTTTTATTTTGAAACGATTGAAATTTTAGATAATACCAAACGGTTTTGTTTGACTAATTTGTCTGGATTTTATCAAGGCACAAGGAGTGAGATTATTTCAATCATAATTTTTTTGTTTTTCATAAATAATGTTTTCTATACATTTGGCATCGAATTTTTGTTGAACTATTCTTTCAATATTGGATGAATATTTTTATAAAATATTATTTGCGAATACAGAAGGCTCGATCGGCTTTTGCCAACATGCGTCATTTATAGCGTAGGCGATATAGCCGTTTACTAACCAAAGGACGAGTGTGCTGTGCAGTAGTTCGCTTCATCCCACTTTATAGCTGTGAAACATGGCCAGTGAAAGTAGAAGATATTCGTAGGTTACTGGTTTTCGATCATAGGTGTCTCCGAAGCATTGCTCGTGTAACATGGGACAACCGAGTAGGCAACGCTGTCGTAAGGAAACGAGTACTAAGTAAGGATAGCAGGTCAAAAGATGAAGTGGTTGGGACATTTGTTACGTATGCCCGACCACCGACTGACTCGACGAGCAATATTTTGTGGTGTGGGAATGGGTTGGAAGAAATTTAGGGGTGGCCAAACCAAAACATGGCAGAAACCGATAAAGTCACTAACAAGTGGAATAAGCTATGTCGGTAGATGTAGACTACCTGGTTGGGATCCGCGAGACGAAAGTCACCAATGGTTAGAGACCTTGAACGACATGGCTCAAAATCGTTTGCAATGGCACAGGTGCATTCAATCTTTGTGTTCTCTAGAATTCCAGTCCCCAGAATTCCACATCACCTCTATCTTTATCTTTCTAAATTTATCTCACTGAAATATACTTCCTGAATAATGTCTTCGATCCCTAATATTCTCCTTTACCGCTAATTCTTCTACTTTCTCCACCACTATGCAATTTGAATTGACAGTGACGTCTCTGTGCTGATGCTGTATGGCAACATGAACTGATGTACGTACGTACGAAGTTCTGCATTGCTATTGATTGATTAATTGATTTATAAAATATTTTGTAATGGAAGCTGTAATAGTTTCATACTACAAGATAACTGTTTATTACTTTTATTTAAATCATAGTTTATCATTATCATATATTAATTACACTAAGTCAAATGTAAGTAAAGGACTACTCATATTGGTTTGAATAATGTCTAACCGACATTCTTTACGCTAAAAGTTGATGGGATTTTGAATGTACTTTTTGTTACTGCAGGAACTATCCTTGCATAATTGTCCAGAACAATTTTAAGCAAATTTCAACACTTAATTGAACGTCTGAAGGAAGGTGAATTGAAAGAGTGGTGCTGTAATAGTTAGGTGAATGAAGGTAACAGAGATTGGTATGGTCATTAGATTTATTTCCAAGGTCACTATTAAGAAAAACGGGAACTAAATTTATTCATAAGAGTAGTCAAACTGGTTTGAGTAGTTGAAGTAATGAAAAATTACTGCATCTCATTATCTATCTTCATCTGATACACTCAAAATCCAGCTAAGGATATAATGTGACTTTGCAGATTACCATTATCTAATATTTCATATATTTAATATATATATATATATATATATATATATATATATATATATATATATATATATATATATACAATTATCCTGACGGATCGGTTTGTGAACACACTGTGTCGTACACAGAAGACATGCTGTTGATTCAGCAGTGTCAGTAAACCCTACAGTAAATATTAAATCCTAAATGGTAGTAAGGATTGGTAGACTAAGTAACTAGTGTTCGTTAAATTAAATAACGTTTATAAAAATCATAGTGGTGTAAATATTATTGATCCTCAAAATTGAAACAATAATGTTCAATCATTCAATTGCAAAAAAAAAACAACAGATTTTAAGACGCCTTCCGTTTTAATCTATAAACAATAAATAATTTACACTAATTTTTTTTTCCTAAATTTTTATTCTAAATCAATTCGGTGAATAAAAAAAAAGATTGTGTTGTTTACATAAAAATAAGTTTTGATGTAGGATGAGGTATAAACCCAACAGATATTTCATTGACATAAATATATAGGCATTTTATTGACATATACAGATTTCAACTGGCTTCACTTGTCAGAAAACCATTTATTTAACTTCTTGAAACATGAATCTAATCACAGTTTTATATATATGTATATATATTAGCGAAATCATAAAACTGAGATAAACACTTGACAATGAATGATGGAATAAATGAACGAAATAGATAAACAGACGATATCACATTAATCAATATTCAATGTACATCTGTAAATCAGCAATCAAAAACAACAAGAATTAGTAAAACAAAAATTTCTACGGTGAATATCTTTAACAGCAGAAGAAAAAATCAATAACCAGCTTGATTAATCACAGAAACATGTCATTCAATAGATATTTAGAATTAGTTACCGTCAAATGCTTCAATCAATGTCAACTTAGAAGAAAAATATAGAAAAGAGGAATAAGTAGAAATAAGAAATACTTAAACACAATATGAAGATGTGTTAGGAGTACGCTAAATTTACACAGTGCATATATACGGTTCCTGAATATAAATGCCTGAATAATTCCTGCTAATCATATATTGCAGTTGGATAATATGGTGAGTTATTCATACCCATCATACAACATGAAAAAGCATTTTCTTCACATATTTTTACAAGACAATATTACTGTCAAAACAGTTCTACTGTATGGGGCGGAAACTCGGAGAACTACCGAAGCCATTATCCAAAGGATACAAGTGCTTATTAACAGTTGTCCACTCAAAATACTTCGGATTCACTTGCCAGACACTATCAGCAACAAACTACTGTGGGAGAGAACAAACTAGCTTCCTCAAGTTGAGGCAAAAATCATGAAGAAGTGCTGGAAGTAGTGGAAAGGACACACATTAAGGAAAGCACCTAACTGTATCACAGAGTAGGCTCTCACCTGTAATCTTCAAGGCGAACGGAAAGAAAACAAAAATTTCTACTGTGAATATCTTCAACAGCAGAAAAAATCAGTAACTAGCATGATTGATCACAGTAACATGTAATTCAACGGATTTTTAGAATCACTTATTGTCAAATACTTTAATCAATGTGGGAAGTAGACAATCACAATTAAAACGGGGGATAAGATCGACTTTTAAAACGTTGTAGTATAGAAAATTTCAAGGACAAATTTTCGGGTTCATAGAAGTCTTGTCTATTAGCAAGTTTAAGTACTCTTTTTTTTGTTAAAAGAAAAAATTAACTGTGATTGCTGAATTTGCCCTAATGATCTTTAAGGTATTTTATAGATTAGGGTAGTGAGACGATTCCCTATATATTTTTTTCATACTTTATTGATAATTCTTACTTTATTTGGTTGACGTCTTTTGATAATTTTCACATAAAATGCTTTGACAAATATATTTATGTGACTTGATTGTTTGAAATACCTATATTGGTGCAAATATATCAGAATTTTTCTTCAAATCGAATTCCTCTTCTCATCGGTTTTGTTTGTTTTCAAAAGACTTACCTGATTAGAGACAAAAAATCTAAAAACTAAGATTATAACAAACAAAAAGAGGTAAGAAAAAAAATTAACAGTTATGCAATCCCAGTTGAACGTTGACAATATCAGGTATTATTTCTAAAGAACAGAAAAAAAAATACAAGCCGAACATTTTCAAAAAGTGCGGCGAAGCAAATTTGATGATACACTTGAAAAGTGAAGACTACAGGTAAAGGATCACAGAAATTAGGAGAGACAAATCAACTTCACATGTAAAAGTGAGAAGTAGAATACATGAATATGATATGCACACTCATTCTGAGTAGTTACTGTCTACACCCGAACAGGTTGAACTTCACTACCGAAGAGAGTGTGTGAGGTTGCGCAACTGCGTAAATTGATCGAAGTTAGACAATAACACCGTTAGATACCGACTCAGTGGTCCAGAGGTTAGGTGTCCGCGCGCAAAACCAAAGGTCATGGGTTCGAATCCTGAGAAGTGCAGGAGTCATGGTTGAGCACTGCTGATGAGTCCCATACCAGGGCAAAACGGACGTCCAGAGATTCAAGGTTTCTCATGGTGGTCTAACAATGATAGATTCATGATTTCAAATATTCATTTTCTTAAATAAGTAAATAGATAAGATTTTTATGAACAGAAAAAATAATATTTCACATTTTACTTTGGTTTCCAATGGAACATTTTGATTCATGAACCGTATCAAGACAAAAATGCGTTTAATTTTTCCTCTGCTAAACCTTCCATTTACAAATTAATTTAATAAATAAATAAATTAATTAATTAACTAGTTAAGAAGAAAACGCTAAACATTATGAAAATATAAATAAACTCAAGTCATATAGCATACTTCTTTTCGTAATGTAGACAATTCGTCATTCAATCGATTAATTTCCGATATTAATCGTTTATTTTCTTTATGACGTTGATTCAATTGTAAAGTCATTCGTTTCTGTTGACCTAAACCTTTCAAATTGGCTACTTTACTACGAGCTGAATTGGAGCCAAGAGAAAATGGACTAACAGTTCTACCGCCATTTTCTTGTTCTTGTTGTTGTTGAAAGCTAGCAAGCCACATTAATTCTAATGTATCCGGATTTTTGCCAGACATAACCTGCCAAACAAAAAAAAATCAGGCAAAGAATAAATATACAGATGAGAAGTGTAGAGAAACTACTCATTTACTGGCGAAAAAAAATTAACTGATAGTAATAATAGAAATAACTTGTATCATTTAATAAAGTTTACACAACCTGGATATCTAGACCGAATTTTTACATGTATTCATTTTTTTTTCACTATCTAAGATTCAAGTTTCTATTCTTAAGATTTAAAATAAGAAATATGTCATCTAGTTATTTGAGGTCTAGTGGAATTCAGAATCCGATCAAACATAAGAAAAGAATAAAATATCAGTAACTAATTCAATCAATGAACAGCAACGTGGAACTTCGTATGTAAGTACATCAGTTCATGTTGCCATACCTCATTAGCACAGAGATGTAATTGACAATTGAAATCCCATATTGGTAGAGATAGTAGAAGTGATAGCAGTAATGGAGAAAATTAGGGTTCGAAGATATAATTCGAGGAGAATAATTCAGTGAGATAAGTTTAGAAAGAGAAAGAGATGATAAGGAATTCAGAAGATTACGATTTGAGAGAACAGAAGGAATGAATTCACTTGCACCATTGTAAACCATTTTGAGCCATGTCATTCAGGGTCTCTAACCATCGATTATTATCATCTCGTGGGCCCCAACAAGTAGTTGGCATCCATTTACATGACTCAGTCCAGTTGTTAGTGACTTCATGCATTTGAGCCATGATTCGATTTGGTCGCTTGTAGTTTTCTTCCAACTTATTCTTACATCGCAGTCTGTAACTGGAAGCTCAACTAGTAAATTTGACAAAAACTAATTACATAAATGCAATAACCGAAATTTCGTAGAACAGATGGCATATCTGACTGTGGCAGTAGATGACATAGAGTTGTGGACATCTACCAGTGTAATAGTTCCCTTGAGGTTGTGAAAGTGTTTACGCAAAAGTTTATTCAAAGACATACAATTGTTTCTAGAGTAAAATTAAAATGAAAATAGTAGAAACAAGTCAGAATATTAAAAATTATCCGTACTGAAATACTGACTGAACAGATTATGATTAGGCCGAAGAAAACATGTGTCGAACGAGGAGTAGTTGGTTGGGGAATGCTGATCGGTGTGTGATGAGTCACGACTGACTGTTTCTAGTCGGACAAAAATAGACCAGTTGTCATAAGCGCGGTAAGAAAGCACACACACACAAACTCAAATAAAAACAACCAAGGTTATAAGCGAATAATTGACAAGGTCGAAAGATAACTGCATAACTCGAGAAGAGTGAATTAATCAATTTGTCTACAGGCTAGGACAAGCCCTGAGGGCTCGACGTATGTGCACACATTACAATGTACTTTACAGTTTTCAGAATTCGATCGTAATTTATGGGTAGTACACAGTCAATATATCCACCAGCGACTATCTCCAATCAGTGACTGTTGTTCTATCGTATAAATCAAACAGGAACTATTTATTGAATGTATAAAGTAAAGTTGAACTGATATTTTTCTTCGCATATTTGAAGAGTTTTCTTTCTCCTACAGAAATTAACAACTGTCATTTTATTTACAAACACATTCGTGAAATCGAACTGTCCCACTATCATTAATCGTAATATTGTTAGCGCTCGATTATGAAATCTAGATTTGAATAATATCTGATTCACAAAAGAAATCGCAAATACATTTTATGTAAACTAATTATAAAATATAACAATCAAAAACTGATGTTGTATGCAACTGACTTAAACTGCTAAACAAAGTTTTAACAGATAGAATTTCTAACTAAAATCAGTTTAAAATATATTTTAGCTCAAAGAGCATGAAAGTATAGGAATCTATTTAAACTCAATATTATAAATAAGCTTAGAGTAAGAAGATACTTAAGTAAAACAAAGCATGATAATCAAAAAGAACTTCGATTAGTAACAAATAGACCGATATGATATATTTTAACTTAAATGATGAAAGCGAGCTCGACACACCATTACTTGTAACCGTTAGAGAAATATAAACATATATGAAAATTGTATAAGAACCTGTTTTTAAGAAAGGTATAGATGGATATGAGTTGATTTCTTATAAGGTATAAGATGTAGTGAAATTTTATACTGAATTTAAAAAAACAATCAAACACCTATTTTACAATTGTTAGGATATTCACCAAATATCCTACCAAGAATCATTTTGTAAGTGTAAATTCTATTGGTCGATTCCAGTTAGTGAATATTATGGTCATCCTAGCTATCAATGTCACGTACTTCAATGTTGTTTCTTATTAGTCGTCCTGACTATCAGTGTCACTTCAAATGTTTTTTTCCTATTATTCGCCTTAACTGTCAATGTCACAGACTTCGATGCTGTTTCCTATTCGAAGTAAATATATAAATATAAAAATACGCACTATCAGTAACGTTTTATGATCCGAACCCGCACCCGGATCCTTAGTCCGGGATCGTGATTCTCTTCTGGACTCGGGTCAAGTACTTTCTGGATACTTGTAGAATACATGTTCCACTTCATATCAAGTCTTCTTCTTTCATTCAATCGGGGTTTGGACATTCGGATTAGAGTATCATATCGTGTCGCCGGATCCTCGATCCTCGCTCTTGTTTTCCGACTAAGGTAAACTTGTGTTGGTTCAAGCATATCAAATTGACATGTTAACGTGCATGCGTGACAACAATATATACACACTTGAAACCATAGACATCTCGTTTTTCCCATCCACAATATAGTACAGGTTACATTGATATCAATTCAAAATCTATGATAGTTCAAAAAGAAACCAATAGATTGATAGTAAGTATGTGATTGGTTCGGACCTGAGATGGTAGACAATGCCTTAATCCAAAAAGAACCAATCAAATTTTATCCTAAACAAAATCTTACATAACCACCTAACGGTAAATATAGATTGGTAGGAAAATTATTTGCATACATTATCAATAAACCTTTTTGTGATTGATTCGAGAATGACATTTTAGAAAAGAGTTACATTGAATGCTAGGAGATGCGATATATATATATATATATATATATCAATATTGGTACGCAAAATTAATATGAGCTCATTAATTATCTAATATTTTCAGAACAATAAATTTTTTTCCCTTTTTGATTGAACCTTTCCGTCTACTATATTTGGAATAGTTGGATTTAGTGCAATATACTTTTTAGTCCTTTGACTGCACCATTCCAAGTGTTGTTTTTTATTGTTGTTCCGTTATATATATGCATATATATATATATATATATATATATATATATATAACAGAGAAACAACATATGACTAAAGCATTTTCCGCTCTTCAAAGAAAACAACTTTTTCTATCCTTTAGTTTTGTTGACATGATCAAAACGAATGAAAAACTAAGTGAAAAAATGTACATGATGAGTCAAGATAAAGGTATCTCATATGCGAAAACAATTTTACCAACGTAGTGTGTTTTGCTATCAACTGGAATGATTATTTTAAACTACCAATACAAATAAATGTTTCATAGAGTAGTTAATAGTTGAAAAGAAAGTTTAATGCAAGAATGTATAGGTTATAAATTATTAAATATCTCTTTCTTTAGTGTATGATGACTATTATTGCCTTCCCTTCAAATCAAATCAAGAGTAAACTGTATGCTGGGTTATGGTGAATTTGGGAGAAGAAAAAAACGAGGAATTTCATCCGCAATAGAAAAAAAAAACCCCAAGGATCAAGCTTTGATTTATTAAATTTGCTAATGACCTTTAAAAGAAAATGCATTTTTGGTATTTTGATGTTACTATTTGGATTCCGTTTTGTTGTTGTGGCAATAAAAGGTAGTTTATGCATAAATGTGTATTTTTGTCATATTAATTAATAATTTGATTTGTTGATTAGTTCGTAGTGAGTCATATAATGTCTAGCTCACATGATTTGTTCCACTTGTCTTTTGACCTTGTCAATCACTCGTCACTTTTATTCATGTGTGCGCACGCCTATCTCGCTTGTTTTACTATAAATTCTTGGTCATGCTTTATCTATTCGAATTGGCTAACCGGCCTTCGCCACTTAACTTTATTCACCTAGTCGTCAACTCGCTCGCCAGTGTGCTTGCCCTGCTCTATGTGTTTGTGGTCTGCTGGTCCATTTTGCCGAGTATCAAAAATAAACGTATTCAACCCCTCGAGTTTGCCTTTTGATTTATAACCGTCAGGCGCTATTTGGTGACGATTGCTTAGACGAGGAACACGTTGAATATCAATCGTCACGAAACTAGTGATACATTGGCCACCGCAAGTTAGTCATATATTCATTGAAAAGACTTTGTTTTTGTGCAAATCAGTTTACAAGCATAACTATGCCTTAACTAGAGACTGTTCTTATCCTACATGATTAAAGAGAGTTGGAAGAATCCGTGAATGATATACTTTTGTTAAATAAATAATGTGTAAGGCATTTCACAGTAACGTTTTCTCAATACATTTTCCAATTGAAGTTTAATGTTATTTGACTGATTAATACTATTATTACATTTAGTTTTTGCAATTTTCTCATGTCTCAAGGTTATATTTGTTGCTAAATAAGTAAAGTTGTACTACTATTACAGTTTCCGAATCTGTTGAGAATAAAAATGCACTTCTGAAAGCCTCAACTATGACTGTTGTAGTGTACTAGTTGTCCAACGTATCTAGTTTGAAAAGACCTGCGCCCCTTCATATTAAACGAACTTGTAAAATGTTTGTAATACATAATTACCACAGAACATCTCAAAGTAGAACAACAGCGATATAAGAATGATGAGGTTAATCAATGAATATAACAATTATTTACAAGATAATTACAATTGATAACAGAATCAAAAGTATTGACTAACCTCAGTTAATTTATTTACAGTGGCAGTACATTTTGTTTGTTCTTTTCTATAAGCTTGAGTCATTCGTTCAAGTTCAACGCGTAATTGAGCTACTTCACTGCTAGCGCATGCTGCACGTTGAGTTGCTGCATGAGCGCTTTCTTTGGCATTCTGTCGAAATTTGTGAAAAATGAATTACATGCAGTAAAAATGATATTTCTATGTGATGTTAACTTCTAGTTAACATGAAATACTTATATAAGCAAAATAAGTGAACATTACATAAAAAAGTGGCATATTTGAATGAATTGAGGGATCACAGTTCAAAACGGAATGCACCCAACTTTTTAACTGAAAATCTTCTGAACATGGGCTGTTCAATCAAAGACTGGCTCAGAGTTCAGTTATCTACACGGAATTCCGCCAAAAATAGTGAATTACCGTGTTATTAGCATTGTTGAAGCCCTAGTTATAATATTTTCAAAAGCTGGGACTGTATATACAAAAATATCTATATAATGTCTTCTTTATCATGATATTGACCTACAGTTTTCTGAAGCCATTACAATCTGATCTCTCGATTAGCATTGACCTTTCATTTCGAACAGATTTATTTTATGGATTGTGAAAAGTATATATTTAAAATAATCTGAACGATTAAGACTAAAATGATTTTAATGTTTTATCTATTTCAGTTCAGAACTCTTTCTGATTGTTACACAACCTCTTACTTCACAAATATTATTCCATCACCTGTGATATTCTTTAGGAATATTCATAATCTTATCAATCATATTTACAGATTTTTTTGGTGAAATTTTGCTATAATTAATAAATTACCATTGTCAACATGCAAAATGTTGATTGCATTACGGAGTTGTGAAAATTGTTAAGTTACACATTTGAAATCATGAATCGATTAATGTGAGACCAACACCATTAGGAACCGGGAAGCACTGGACGGCCGTTTTGTCCTGCTATGCAACTCGTCAGCAATGCGCATCCACAACTCGTGCACCTCGAAGGATCCGAACACAGGAACTTCGGTCCTGCGCGCGCGAACGCCTAACCTCTAGACTACTGAGCCGGTATCTAACGGTGTTAATCTCTAACATCAATCAATTCACAGTCTTGCGCAACCTCATACACGATGTCCGGTAGAAACTGTCTACAACAGAACAGGTTGAACTTCACTGATCACGACTTCTGACTAGAACTCGGAGGAACTTCTTCAAGGAGCAAGTCACTAATGAGCATATGATAATTTGCACTAGGAAAGTTTATAATTCTACTTAATTAATTAACTATGCATTAACAAATTATAAGTAGTATGATTATTCACACAAGATAATCTATGAACAAGGCAATAAGAACTAAAAAGAAATTATATGTCACTTATATCATACTACGTCTCTTCATATATATATAAATATATATATATTTATATATATATATATATCAAAATCCTTACACTTAAAATGTCAATATTTTATCAATCATTATCAATTTCACTTTATAACGGCTATAAATACTCCATGATAACTGTCAATTTGAAAAACTAAAAATAAAATTAGAATGACTTTGCTGCTTTTTTCTTTTTCTAGAGACAAAAAAAACAATATCATTGCATCTTCTGTTGTGTGTACACCTTTCTCTCTCTCTCTCTCTATCTATCTATCTTACTTCAACTACTTTATTGAAATATTTCAATTTTACAGTATAAAAAATAAACAGCAAAAAAAAACAACAACAACAACAATCGATCAGATGATTTTTTTTTTGCTTGTTTTTTTCGCCGAATAAGTACATGAACAGATATTCACTTCGGGTTTGTTTTTGTTTTGTTTGATAAAAATGTGACTTGACGTGTGTGTATTATTTCACTGGTAATGATGTAATTTGAATTTATTTATATATTTAACTAAATCATTCCATGTGCAAACAGCACTACAATGTGATCAAGTTGTGTAAGAGTAGGAGGATAAAGATTGAACCAGTAAAAGAAACAAGAAACACTGAAGGTTTAAGCAAGCCTTACTTATGATGCAGATAAATATATATATATATATATATATATATATATATATATATATATATATATATCTACATATTGTTGACAAGTATCATCAGTAATAATATGATTTTTGTTTTTATTGATAAAATACAATACATAAATTGACATAAAATATAAACAATAAACAGAAGAAATTGAAAAAAAAACAACAAAACAGTTGACCATTTTATGACTAGATACTATTGCTATCGAATACAAATATTTCTAAAGTAAGCCGCTGTGAACAAACTAACATAACACTCTGTTTGATGAGTGAATCAATTTTCACAAATCTAACAGAAGATTAAGAATTCAAGAAAATTAAGTTTCGTTGCAACCATAAACCGATCAATGTTTAGACCAGCATTAGAAACGTGGAAGCAGTGGATGGCTGTTTCGTCCAATTATGGGACTCACCAGTGGTGTGTATCCGTTCGATTGCAAAACAAGCAATTTATTAACTGTCTACTCTCACATATCATGTGGTTTTCAAAACACTTTAGTCATGCTACATATTGGAATCTGACACTCTTCACTGCGGTCGTAACTTCTGGTAGACACTTAGCTGAATACTACTTATAAGCTACGTTACGATTTACAACTACCGTACTAGGACGAAACGATCATCCGGTGCTTCCAGCTTTCCAATAGTGTTTTAACATTGACTGATAAATGATTTTGACGAAATTCGACAATCTCCACGAACCTATACTTAAAATAAATTTCCATTTAGCTTTATAAAAGTAAATATTTAGCGTCTATCATAATTAGATGGTTAGGTGTAATGAAGAAATTCCAATGTATTCACAAACTTTAATTTGTTCTTCTCATTTAAGGAATCTCAAGAATACCATCAAACTTCAGCCACAGACAGTTAAATTGCCTTCAACTACACGCAAAATTATTAATTTTGTTCAAATTTCATAAGACACTCGCAAAGTGATCGTTAATTAGTTAAGAAGAATCGAAACGGTTGATGGTGTTCAAATGTTTCAGCATAAACTAAGGGTTGAAAATACTGTACCGAATGACAACGAAACTTTATCGATTAAACTAAGCGATTCTAAAATAGCAGCTGCTTCAGAACTACCCACCTAAGCTCCAAGATTTCGTGTTAAAACATATTCATCACGGTAATTTATTTTGATCATTTAAAAAAAACCAAAGTATGTTCATATTTATTAATAACAATATAAATCATAATTTACTAACCTGTGCAGCTTCTAAATATCGTGCAGATTTTTGTTGTTCTTCATTAAGAGCTCTTAAAGCAGCTTCATATTTTTCACAAGCTCTTTGATTTGCTTTACAACTTTTAGCATAATGATCATGTAATAATTCAAGTTCACGAACCTACAATAGAAATATTAAAAAAAATAATTAATTACATATTTACTTAATGATAAAAAAATAAATGACAATAAGAATTAAAGTAAAGTAAACATTTAAATGTGCCGAAAAATAAATACATTTTTGTATCATAAAATGTTAAAAAGCAAAAAGAACGACTGATATTATCAACAAAAGGTTAGGTAAACACCGAAAATAGCTGGGTGGAAGAATTTCAAACAGTGAGTTTGGATGAGATGAATCTGTTTTTTTATATAGGCTATCAACTCCCTGGGAATACTGTTGGGGACGTTAGATCCCCAGAACTCACTTGATTAAAGTCCTAATTTTGGTGCATAGGCCGATCAGTTGACCTTGAGATTACATTTCTCACTCGGAAAATCCTTGACTGTTATTGGTTGATGGATTATTTTAGTGTGCTATTTTTGTGACTCTACAAAGGACGTTTCTATGATGTATAAATTAACTCGATTTGTGTGCTTGAAAACCTCGATTTTCTACGCCAAATCAAGACTACTTCGTCTAGTTAGTGAGGCCTTGGGATGCTCGGATTAGAGTAGCCTATCGTGTTGCCGGATCGTCGATCTTCTCTCTGTTTATCGATTAAGGTGAACTCGTAATAGTTTCAAGCATATCAATTGACGAGCATAACAAATAGTACATAAACACCTGGTTTAGTAAAAATAATCTAAATCAAGGGTATCGTGTTCATAGACTTCCAACCAACTAACATTATTAATAATAAACGAAAAAAAAATCAATCGTCAGATGATTTACAAGTAAATTTTCAATTAAAATTGTAATAATTTACACTATTTTAAGTTGTACTTGACAGAATTCAGTAAAGAGATAGACAGACAAGTAAAAAATACAGAGAAGAGAAAGAAATCAAAAGACAATGTAACGATTTAAGTGGCCATAATTGTTAGAACGCAGAGAATGGATATTAACAAGATCGAAAATAGAATCAGCCTGACTGAAATGATAAGTGGGTGGAGAAAGCAAGAGAGAAGGAGGAGGCAGCGGCAATAGCTAACAGTAACCAACTATTCAGACTTAACAAGGAAACCGGTATTAGGAATCCGACTGTTGGTAAGACCATCTCGGAAAAGCATGGGACTATTATTCATTCTAAATCCAGGAGATTGGATCGACGAGGAGAACACTTTGGGAAGCAGTTCAACCACAATTTAGTGACCCTGGATCTCAATTAAACTGAATGACGAACTGATGTAAGTCCTCCAACTCTTAATAAAGTTGGAAAGCCCAAAGGCAATCTTAGGCCAGGGAGAGCAACAGGTCCTCATAGATTAAATCTTGAGATTTTTCAAGGATGGTGGTCCAGTTTTTGCAGTTAGATTGACTCAGATCTAAAGTCGGATCTGGGAACTAGAAGAATCCCATCTGACCGATCTCAATCAATGGTTGTCCCAATTTATAAGAAAGGACAAAATTGGAAGAAAGCTAGGGGCGGTCAGACTAAAACATGGCAAAAATCCAAGAAATCGATGACAGGTAGAATGAGCCATGTTAGTAGGTGTAGACTACTTGATTGGGATCCGTGAGACAATAGTAATCGATGGTTAGAGACCTGGAATGACATGGCTCAAAATCGACTGTTTGTGTTCTCTCAGATTCAAATCCTCTGAATTCTTCGACTTCGACCTAAGACTTCGTGACTAAATGCCAAATACTTTCACAACAACAACAACTTCATGGTCGTACACAATCATATAATGTAAAATCAGAAAAATGTTTTTACACTACTGCACTAATCTTTACTAGCCAAGTCTCATTCAGTTAAATATAGACATTTTTTTCCTTCTGACTAATGATTTACACTTAACAGTGCGAAAAATGACCACTAAATCAAATCAGGAAAAAAAATAGAAGTGCAACTCAGAATTCTAATCATGCTCTTCTTAACATGACAGACAAATACACATTTACATCGAATACAGTTAGTTTTCCAACTGTTTAAAGAAATATCAATCATATAGAGAAAAAAATTAATTCTAGTATTGATATGAAACAAATTACTAATAGAATCGCAATAAGCATCATGATACTTTGCAGAAGGAAAAAAAAGACAACGAGAACAACAACAACAACGGATTATTGACATTATTGATTATTGAATAACAAAAAAGGGAGGAGGAGGACGAGGAGCAGGAGAAAAAGCTTCTGAAGAAAAATCAATACAACAAAAGATGATGATATGATGATATTGGAAATATTTAATTTAGTGAATTAATACTTGGAGAATGCATTTAAGACGAATAATTGTCAAACAGTAAGTGAAAACTGTGATAAGTATCTATCTCTTTATGCACAGTTGTTCAAATTGAACAAAAAAAATTAATCAACAACAAATCTGCATTTTCAATTAGAGCTTTTGAGATTTGTGTTTTTTCACACTTGAAATCATCAATCAATCATTGTTAGACCACCATGAGAAACCTGGAAACACTGGACGGCCGTTTCGTCCTGGTATGGGACTCATCAGTGGCAGTGCGCATCGACGACTCCTGAACCTCACAGGATTCGAACCCGGGACCTTCGGTATTGTGCGCGAACGCCTAACCATCGGACCACAGGGCCGGCATCCAACGGTGTTAATGTCTAACTCTGATTGATCTAGGGATTTTGCGCGACCTCACCCATTTGTCTACATTTATTTTTACGTTCTTATTTTTTTCATTTTGAATCGTACAAATTTACATAAATTTGGAAGATAACTTTTTGATCAAAGAGATATGTAACTTTATTTCCCATAGTGTGTAGATATTATTTTCTACATCTCTTATGAAAATTAAGTATATACACAGTCAGTACGTCAGTCAGTTACAACGAAGAACTTCGTACGTAGGTACATCAGTTTAGGTTGCAAGACCACATTAGCACAGAGACGCCACAGTCAATTCAAATCCCATAGTGTTAGAGATAGTTGAAGTATTAGCAGTAATGGAGAAGATTAGGGTTCGAAGATATGATTCAAGAAGTATTATTCAGTGAAATAGATTTGCGAAGAGAAAGATGGAAATGATGATAAATCCAGAACGTTAGTATTTGAGAGAACACAATGAAAAAATGTGCCTGCGCCATTGCAAACGATTTTGAGCCATGTCATTGAAGGTCTTCAACCATTGGTTACTACTGTCTCACGTACCCAAACCAGGTAGCCTACATCTTCCAACATGACTCAGTCCACTTGTAAATGACTTCATGAATTTCTGCCGTGTTTTGGTTTGGCCACTCCTAGCTTTCTTTCAACCTACTCTTGCACTACAAAACATAGTTCGACGAGACAGTCGGTGGTTGAGCATTCGTAACACATATCCCAACCACCTTAACACGAACACATGTAATTATTTCACCAATATATGTATAACATTATAATATTTACATAATTTACCTTTTCGTTTAATTGATCTGTTTTCTCGGCACATGTTTCTTTATATAAACGACTAAAATGTTTTTCTGCTTCCAATTGATCCACTGCTTCTTGAGCAGCTGTTTCAGCACGATGTGCACGTCTAGCCATTTCTTCCATTCGACTAATTAATAATTCTGTAGCGGTATTCGGATTATCCAATGAAGATTTATTCGTTTCAGGTAAATCAACATCACTATGATCTGATAAATTGTTTAAATCAAGATTTGAGCTTGAATTAATTAAATTGCTTGGATCACTGGTTACTACTGCTCCAGGTGATACAGCTACTACACGTGATAAACTATTTCGAGCACCTGAACGATCTAAACGATCGACTACCTCGACTGCACGACGAGCTAGTTGAGCAGTAGCTGTAGCAACAGCCAAATTGCCAGCTGTTTCAGCTGACTGTCTGGCTGCTTCTTCTGATTGTGCAAGAGACTTGAAAAGAAAAGAACGAAAATGAGAAATATAAAAATCGGGAATATATAGATCAAAGTCTGATTTGTTGATGATCTGAACTTATTATTATCAGGAATATTAAATGAACATGTAAACAAACAAATAATATTGGGCAATTAATATGCTGCTATAAAATCGTGAATCAACCAATGTTATACCAACATGAGAAACCTGGAAGCACTGGCTGACCTTATCGTCCTGATTTAGGACACATCGGTAGTGCGCATCCATGACTGCTGTAATTTACAGGGATTAAATCCAGGACTTTAGGTCTTGTGAACGAACACTTAACCTCTGGACCCCTGGGCTGGCATCTAATTGTGCTAATGTCTAAAATCGATCAATTCACGTTCTTACGTAACGTTATCCAATGTCTTCTGAGAGCGCTGATTCATACCCGAACAGGCCTGAACTTCACTGGTCACGACATATCACTAGAACTTTGGGGAACTTTCTTACGGAGCAAGTCACTAATGAGCACATGATAATTTGCATTATAGGGTTGTGGGGATTGTTGAGTTACTATGAAATCATGAATCGAACAATGTTCGATTAGCATTAGGAATCTGGAAGCAATGTTGATGAGTTCCATACCAGGACGGAACGGTCAGTCAGTGCTTCCAGGTTTCTAATGGTGGTCTAACATGGATCGATACATGATTTGAAAAAGTAACTCTAAAATGCAAATTTATATGTTGTAAATAGGAATATAAAATAATGTGAACTAGTTGATGTGAAGATCCTATAAGAGTGAAAAAAATTAATCGACTATAAAATAACGAATAATGGCTATTGAAATTGTCGTATTCATTTAAGTGAATTTTAAGGAAGTAAAAAAGACCCTCAACCGGTAAAACGAGTGCGAGTAAACTTAATAGTAATTTTGTAAAAAAGCAAAGTGACCGAAATACTCCATATCGTCAGATGACTCTGATATAATAATTTTAAGTTTTTGAGGAACAAGTTTGAAAAAAAGTGAATATGCATAGATTAGAAATAAAAAATTTTAATTCCATTGGATTGTAGTCCAAAAATATTTAACTTTCAGCTTTACGCTTCAAAAATCACAAGAAATTTTAGAGATATTTTTTGAAATCATTTTGAGTATAAACTATTTGATATAACGGATAGATTACAATCTTTTCCTCTCAGTGGTAGACTACGCTAGTACAATTGGACCGGGTGACAAAGTCGATAATACCGTTATAATGGATACTTAAACGACACACTACACAAAGTATAGATAAGATACGCAATTTACAACCAAAATAGATAACAAGAGTAACGCTAGACAATGTTATATTTCGTACACTACGAGTAGTCACTGTTAATGAGTTCGCAGTAGGAATCGGTAAAAGGCTGTTTGCTAACATTCATTGACCAATCAAATTTACTTTCATACCACACATTGCTATTGGTATGAGAGTAAATTTGATTGGTCAATGAATGTGAACAAACAGTCATCAACTTACTAACCACTAAATATGTGGTTTTTTTTTACCGATGTGATTTGAATTGACAGTTGCGTCTCTGTGCTAATGTGGAATGGCAATATGAAGTGATGTTGTATTTGACTGACTGATACATTACTATTACACATATATTGTTACTCAAATAATATAATGCATATTTATTTATACCAATCTAAAAAGTAATGATTTATTTATGATAACCTTTGTAGAGAAAATTTTACTCAAAATCGGAGGAACATTTTTACTGCAGACTAATCTTACTTTACATAATTCTAAAAAGCACAGGCACTTTTCACTTATTTCATCTTAAGATTCTCATGATGGACTGACTCGGATTAGAAAATCACTAGAAATCAAGAGGCTATGAATAGATTTTTCGGTCCAGTATGCGACTCCTCAACAATGAGGAACCACAACAACACCATTTACCGAACGTAGGACGTTTAAACCTCACGACAAGCTAAAAAAAACATTTTGGAGGTGTTAACCCATAGTTTCACAAAAAGAAACCAATACATTAGACTTAAGCTTTGATAGTTATCTTTAGTCCATTGACTCCCAATCTAATAGCATACATATATCATTACTTCTAATAATTTATAATCGACTGTGATCGCCAATCAAAACCAGTGTTTCAATCCGACCTTGGTTGACTTCATTGACCGCGGTTTACAAAAAAAACGTGTCAAAAGTATCATTTTTAAGTGAGTCTCAAGCTAAGAGACTGCCTAATACTCCTGTGATTTTTAAACGTTTAAAAAAACGCAAAATTCATTTTCTTTTCAGAATTTATCAAATTTTTTTTTTTGAATTTTACTGAAGCTATGAAGTACTGATTTTATCAACAACAACAACAAACAACTTAATAATTGATCACCTGAATTTTATAACAGTAAGCCTATCACTTGATTACTCAATTATTTTGGCTACGTATATATATATATATATATATTTACTGAATATAAATTAGCATTTGATCTAAACTAAATTCTTTTTATTGAAAATTTAACAAACATCTTTTAAACTGTTTATTGATTATGAGAAGTTAAGAGATTTTTTTAAAAAAATATTTTTTTTAATCACCTTAATGTTAAGATCGATATATTTCAAAAAAAAGAATAAAGCCTGTTAATCGTTGCTAAACGATTTACAATTCAAAGTAATTGATACAAATCTACAAGCATTTAAATACTTATATAATCTAAAAAAGTAATATTCCAGAAGTAATGTAATGTGGTTAGAGGTAGTCAACGAGTAACAATGGACCTAACATTTATGCTTGTTGGTACTATTTCCTGAGTCATACATGGAAACTTATGAAAATTATTCATTGAAAGATTTAGAACAGAAATCTGAATAAAAACACAAGTAGATAGTAATCTATTCTTTATCGACTGTATTATAAACACAGCAACTAAATGAATAACTGAGTTTATACTACCACTGAATTAGATATACTAGATCAGTACAGTACACAGAGACTAGATGATGTAAAAACGAGATATGCGATTCACGATTAAAATAAAGAATACAAGTAAGTGATAGACAATATTTTCTTCCATACAATAACAAGTAATCACATCTAATGAGTTACGAGAAATCAAATTAAATCGCATATTTAATAGTCGTCAGTGGGCTGTGTGTGTTTGATGATCGATCAATCACATTTCCTTGTTCACTAGCACACATTAATCTCTGATGTGAAGTTACCATTTCAACAAATCTTCAGAGTACTTAGCAGTTACTTAACAATCTGAAATGATTGCGAGTAATACTTTATGTTGTGACAGGTTGGGATTTTATTTAGTTACAGAAATTGATGAGTGTAAAGTCAGCTGCCTTAACTATAAGTTTTTTTGATCTGATTAAAGCAACTACAAAACCTGTATGGAACCATTTGTAAGAATCACCCTTCCATCTTAGCAAACATCCACAGAATCAGAATAAATAAAAAAATTGCTATTTTAATCAATTAGTTTTTGATATTATTTATAAATTAATCAAAATGCATTACGTAAGTAAACATCACCTTAGTCATTAAATGATATGATTACCTATATATATATATATGTTAAAGAAAAACACATTAAATCATTCCGCTTAAAATTTATCTTAAAGTGACTCATGGTTAAGTGTAGTACCTTGTCAAAGAATTTTTGGCAATTATAAAAGGGGGATATATATATATATATATATGTACATAGATGACATTTTTTTCAACAAATAAATAACATTTTGGACCATTTTGAATTTGCTGTGCAGCAAGGTAAATTATACATTGATTTTTAAGTGAACCAGACATTATCCAGGCTTTTACATTATGACTTTAAGAGAACAGTTTAATCTGATAGCTCTACTGTGTACAAGTACCAAGACACCTGGCTGATCAAAAGGAAAACATAAACAGCCGACGTGAATTTATAGTCAGCGTTTCGAGATACTGATGGAGAAGAAATGAAAGAATTATACAATGTATTGAGGAAATAATTGATAAACCATAAACCATAGAAAGGATTTACCGAACATTATTTGCATGATCACACATTTTAAATTTGTACATAAGTTTAAATTCAAATGGAGCAAAGTATGAACCTGTAAACAAAGTTTTAAGACAAGCAATCATGAACAAATAACGATTTTCACCAAGTCAATAAGCTATCGTATTCAGATAAATTTATTAAAAAAATATCAGACTCAAAATTATCTAAACAACTGAGACCAACAGAACATAGATTTAACAAGAATATGAAACTGCTTTTCTACAAAGGCGGATACGGACTCTTTTCACATACATAAGCTGACGTTTCATCAAAAACAGACATTTCTAACATAAAAACAACTTACTCAGTGTCATGAACACCTCTTATTCATGGTACAATGTATTTAAAAACTTTAAAAATATAATGGACATTGCAGTGAGGAAAAAATCACTGACATTACATATTGATTTCTCGATATATAAGTCCGATCACTCGAACAACCTAGAAGGAGACAGTTTTACACACAAGGTTGTAAAACACTAGTCATTTAAATATTAGAAAAAAATATCTAGTACCTATGAACAACCTAATGTTAAATCCATGTAAGCTTACAAAATTGAAAATTCTTCATTATATTTAGCGTGAAAAAGAAACCTGATGGTTTCATTGCTAAAGCACACTACATGTGTTCCTGTCTCTTGTTTGTCAATGACAAGTTCTACTTTCAAACCAAATTAAGCCTTGTATCACTTTCTTGGATACTTGCATTTAAAACTGTATAAACGATATATATATATATATATATATATTTACATATATTCTTGCGAAACACAACATGTTACACATACAGCATTAAGAGGTCATTTAAAAATATACAATGTAAAAATATATATATAATACCTACATGTTGCCAATATTACATTTTTTTCAATTTTTTACGGCGTTTTCTTTTCTTTAATTAAACAGCAGTAATCATTAGCATAAGCTTAAATTATCATGGGACTATCATGTGCTCATCATACATATATTGAGGGCGAGAGAGAGAAAGACATAGAGATAAAGAAGCGATAGTGGGAGGTGGGCTTCTAAAATGTAGTATATAACTATGATAATAATGTATACTTAAAATTAAAGAATAAGAATAATAATACATAAATTGGCATACTATAAAATTCTTTAAAAAAATATTCTCCGTTTTTTTAAAAATAAATGATGATAAGGAGATTCATAGCTTATAAGTATGTCAGTATATATATATATATTCCTGAGTCCACCAAATAACAAAAAAACACCCAATTCAATCATTTAATATGTGCGCGTGCGTACACACACTGTAATTCAAGTTAAAGTAGGTTAGAAATCTATACAGAAAAAATACAATCGAAAGAAGCCTATTCATACAGTGGTAATAAGCAGTAAGTAAAAACATCCATCTGGATCACAAATCTTAAATATTTCAAGATATAAGTATTTATGTTTTTATTTCCACTGATATCGTTTGATAGTTGAGTATATTAGGCTAATGAATTCACCTTGAAATAAAAAAAACTTGAAAATGGTCCTTTAAGGAGAATTCTGTGGATCCTCCACTTCTGGATGTAAATAACCTTCCTAGTTTACAATCGTATGCTGATGATATCAAGATTTGGAGAGCGATAATATTATGGTCGTCAATTGATATGCTTTGAAACTATTACGAGTTCACCTTGGTGGGTAAACGAGAGCGAAGACAAGTGATCCAGTGACACGATAGGCTACTCTGATCCGAGCGTCCCAAAACCACACTAAGTGGAAGAAGTCTTGACATGGTGTAAAAAGTGTATTCTACAAGCAAATATGAGGTTAACAAGCATACAAATCGAACTTATTTATACATGATAGAAATAAACTTGGGAGGGGCACAAAAATAGAGTACTAAATTAATACATCAACCAATAACAGTCAAGGATTTTCCGGGTGGGAAATGTGATCTCATGCGCGAAACCAAAAAATCCAAATTTAGGACCTTAATCAAGTAAGTTCAGGGGATCCAACGTTCCCAATACATAAAAAGGCTTTAAAAGAACCTGAATAGTCTAAAATCTGATAGCTGCTGATAAGTGCTTCCAAGCGCATTATGATGCGCGATGATTACCACGTTAAAGATAAATGCACGGTAAATAATATTGAGCTACATGTTATCTAGACACACAATGAACAAGGAAACATTGTTAACCAGAACTTGAAAACTGTTGCATATTGCCATGCGATAGGCGCCAAAGGTTCTAGAACCCTACGGTCGATAGGTAGAAATATATATATATATATATATATATATATATATATATATAGGGTAGTACAATGGTGCTTATGGGTATCCGAACCTAGAGTTTTACACGAATAATATTTATCCACATATTTATAGATGATTATTTATCATGAATAAAAATATGATCCGAACATGACGATTGATTACGTAACAGTATTACATAGTATTCAACTTGGTATGTTAACTGAATTATGTCGATCAAAGTAAAAAATGCCTACTGATTTAAGAAACACAACATCATGATGCACTTTAGTGGTAGCTAGATGTTTGAAGGTAACAGTAATAAAACGACAAGTTTACATTTAAAATCGGTCAACAATCAATATCAAAGCGTATTTGCAATTTGAAAAGTACTGATTTGCTACTGGGAAGATATTGACTTCTCAAAAAAAAATTGTACATATGATTTACTGATGAGTGTCGAATGCCAGTAGACTTAAATTCACTGATTACAAATAATTATCTACAACCAGCTGTCACATTGATGCCAACAAATAAATAGACAAATGATTTTTAAACTTAATATTATACAACACTTATTTTACAGCGCTAATTCATACATTACAACTACTCAAATCAAATATTCAACTGACATGAAATCGAGAATCTTTATCAAGTAGTCAAAAGCTTAGTAGTCCCTACGGCTATTCACTCATCGTTCCACATATATGTAAGATAGATAGCATTTGTCAACAGAAATGTGTATGAAAAACTTAAATTCATACAACTAAGAAACTAATCATCAGTGAATGATAAACATTCCTAGATGAAAGGGCCGAAATTGATCAACTAGTAATTGAAACTTTAGCACTTCAATCTCTAAAATCATACAAATCTGAATATATATATATATATATATATATTGGGGCACTGTTTTGGAGGTTTGCGTTTTTACACATTTGAAATCATCAATCAATCATTGTCACTAGACCACCATTAGAAAGTCCTAGTATGGGACTCATCAGCAGTGCTCATCCACGACTCCTGCACCTCACAGGATTCGAACCCGGGACCTTCGGTATTGTGCGCGAACGCCTTACCATCGGACCACTGGGCCGGCATCCAACGGTGTTAATATCTAACTCTGATTGACCTAGGGATTTTGCGCGACCTCACCCATTTGTCTTTGGTAGTTACTGCCTACACCCGACAGGGTTGAACTCCGTTGGTCACGTCTTCTCAACTAGAACTCCGAGAATTTCCTCACGAAGCTAGTCACTAGTGAGCACTGTTACGATATTTTGGGGCACAGTTTTGCAGGTTTGCGTTTATATATATATATATATATATATATATATATATATATAAAATAATATTTCTCAAAAATTCACTAATCATTCATTCAAAGAACTAATGAAAAAAACCAGCAGGTATATTTTATTCAGTTTTTACTCATCATACAAAAAGAAAGGAATAATTATTACTTTTTTTAAAAAAAATAAATGATTTATATCTGACAAGCTTGGTGATAGATTTTAATAAGATTGAAAATAATAATAATAATAATTTAGAAAATTTACTTCATAAAAAAATAACTGATTTTATATTCTTTTTTTTAGAAAAAAAGAAACTGCATTTTATGTGTCATAATTAAAATATACTTTCTTTCTTACATGTGATTATATATATATACGTGTATAACATGTACAAATAAGTACAAAGTTTAAGTTGTATTTTTACGATTCAATTATAGATGTACTCCATCAGTAAAATGGGAAATTAATACATTAAAATATGAAAAAAACGTGATGTAATGAACATGAGAATTTTGAGTACTGCACAAAACAGCATTACATTATTGATGTTGGATAATTGAGGCAGTCAACAAGAAACTCTGTTCATTACCAAAGTGTGGTTAGAATCGTGAGGGGAATGATGCTTCTTAGGTTATTTGAACTCATAGTTTCAGATGCAACAGCACACAGATATTTGTGATACAACTGACCTCTTGTAGGACTGAGACACTTATATTGATTGCTTAATAAGGAATGACCAATGTTATATTTGCTTAACCTTTAATGGTCAGTCAGTCAGTCAGTTACAGTGTAGAACTTCGTACGTGCATACATCAGTTCACGTTGCCATACAACGTTAGCACAGAGACGCAATTGTCAGTTCGAATCCCGAAGTGGTGAAGATAGTAGAAGAATTAGCAGTAATGGAGAAGATTAAGGATCGAAGATATTATTCAAGAAGTATAGTTCAGAGAGATAACTTCAGAAAGAGAAAGATAGAGGTGATAAGGAATTCTCAAGATTAGAATTTTCAGAGAACACAAAGTATGGATTCACCTGCGCCATTATGAACGATTATGAGAGATGTCGTTCAGGGTTTCTCTCTCTATAGTGGTAATTGATATTTGTCGACTAATCCGGGTGACTAGATATTGTATGAACTATGTTTTCATGTGAGTTGGTGGAAGACAGGCAGTAAGATACACAAATCCGTGTACAATGACAGTATTTTTACAGTAACAGAACGGAGAAACAAGCATGTAACTAGCAATGAATTTAATCTGTTCAAGAGCATATACTCTTAAATTTTATAAAGGCACCTAGAATAAGCAGTTCCGAATTCTTGTTACATTTATTAAAGTAATAAAATAATGTGGTTTTTCATGATGATTTAAAGTAGATCTTGCTCGTTTGATAACATAATGTTATAGATTAATTGTTTGATTGTTATTTCCAATTTAATTATACCATAACCAAAATGTATTTGCTGACTAATTCACTAGGAGAGTATGTGTTCTTTAAGGTCATGTGTAGAACTACAGCAGGTTTCTTAGTAATATTGAAAATATGGATTAAAGTTGGTCTATTCACTTATCTTATGAATGTTACATAAGAATTACTTTTGAACGAAATTGTTTATTTTGAGATATGCATTATGGGGTGTGGAGAGTGTTGAGTTACGTTTCGAAATCATGAGTCGATCAATGTTAGACCGCCATTAGAAACCTAGTAGCACTGGGCGGCCGTTTCATCCTGGTATGGGACTCATCAGCAGTGCTCATACATGACTCCTCTACTGCATTCGATTCGAACTCAAGGATCTAGGGTCTTGCGCGGGAACACCTAACTTCTGGAACACTAAGCCGGTATTTTGAGACTGTGATTGACATTACCAATTTTAATCACCTGTCTTTTTTTAATCTTTCTGTGTTGAAGTTTACTTTTGTTTGTGCTTGCATTCTTCAAATTTTTGAAGGAAACATGTTTTTATTTTTCTTTGAAATTTAAAAAATAATTATTGTTTCACATTGTTTCGCATTCATGCACACAAACAGATTGATAACATATTTGAACGCTGGAGGATATGAGCTTTGTCATTAAACGTAATAAATAGTATGTTTGCTTACTCATATGGCATTTATTTTGAGTATTGATTAAGTGAATGAACCGATAAATGTACAACTTAGAACAATTGCTACCAATGATGCATTTCATAGTTAACATTATGGATTAATCTTAGTTAAACAACCAATGAAAACTAGAAAGCATCAGATGTTTGTTTCAATGCATTATTGGACTTCTCGGGAGTAGTGTTATCTACAGTAGAACTTTGTCTACAGCTTGTAACCCAGTTAATCCTCGTTGTACTACTCCACATCGGAAACGTTGTTCATGATATAGGAGCATTTTTTATCAATAAGATAAAATGGAGTTTCAATTTATCGTACACGTGACTTTAAAGACAATTTCTATCCAAAAGAATTAATACTGATTCGTTAAAAATTATCGAAGTCTATGTCAATTATTTCAATTAAAGAACATGAGTACTTACACATCACCTCTGTTGGTATAAACATTACAATAATCAAACAAGATTAATAATCAATCCCTAACAAGGGGGGGTTCTGTCTTCTAGTCATATTCATGATAAACAAATTCATACTGGTTAACTGAAATCGATCAATATAATCCCGAAACAATTTAGTGTATAATGGTGTTGAGGCGTAAAAAGAGACATCAATTGGATCCATGTTTCAGAATGAACAATAAATACATTCAACTGATAAGTCATACAATCTAAAAACTGTACTAAAATCAGTTTAGTTTGAGATATGAAAGAACCAAACTTGACATAAATTTAATAATCAGAAGATATATATCAAATATCAGTGTATTGTTGAAACTGAATAGAAAACGATTTTCTGGAAAATACACACAGTATGTTGCATTTTGCAGCAAGGATTAAACAACGAAAGCTCCACAACCGAAAGATTCAGCTCAGAGAAAACGAAACACCACAACAATCATCCCCATGAGCTACAAACTTTCTCCACCATCTCAATAATAAAAATGGAAACAATATTTTCATAATATTTCATATTATTATTATTATTATTATTATTATTATTATTAACTTTCTGTGAACCAGCTGCATGAAATTAGTCATAATAAGTACTGTGTCTGACAGACAGATTGAAATTGTATTTTCAACATTCGAAAGTGAATAACAGCAACAACAACAGCTACAACAATTGCATAAATGATAAAAACACATTTCAGACGTAGTATTGTGTACTTTCTTTGATGACATCTACAGATGACAGTTTTTTTTAGACAATCATTAAAACAGAACCACCATATGAAATAAAACAGACGATAAACTGTAATAGGATTGATTATTTCTTCAACGCTCTTTGTGTGTCTCTCTCTCTCTCTCTCCCTATCAGTCTCCAAAAATTAACAAACAGAATATATGTGGTGAATTTGAAGCAACATAGACAAACAACCACATATAATCGATCTTATCAATCAACTATTACGAAAAAAGAAATAATTAATAGCCCAATACGAGATAAAGAGAGACACACAATAAGGAGGAGGAAGGGGGGTGGAGTAATGACATAGAGGATGACATGGTAAGACAATCGACAGACAGTTGCTTGGATGTAAACACTGAATAGTAATATACAATAATGTTATGTAATCCTATTAAAACATCAGTGCTAAAAAAAGAAAGAATTTGGAAAATTGTATGACAACAGTCTATAAGAATTTAAGTCAGAATATAAAAATAATACAAACGTACTAAATGCTTGAAGTGACCAAACAATTGTTCATTTAGATGAAATTCATAAGTCAAAAGAATTTGCAAATTAGCACTGGGCTATTAAACATTGTCTTACCGGTTAAATGGTAATGCACTTCTAGAAATATCCGAAAGTTTTCGAGTTTACTTATAATTTAATTACATACTGCTGAAGAATTCCACAAAACTATCGGTTAATTTTAAATTGTTAAGGGTATTTTATAAAATTGAAGGTGAAAAAGGAGGAAGAACTTAGTTACATGGTGATTATTGTCATAAAATTTGCAACAATATTTTAGTCAATGTAAAGGGGTTGTGGAACTTGTTGAATTTTGTAGTTGTATATCACGAACTAGGCTAATTTAGACAAGTCATAAATACTAGGAAGCACTGGAGATGTAAATCATCGAAAGTCAGCTCAGTGATCTAACAGATAAAGCATTCGACACAAGGATTAAAGGTCAACAGTTTGATATTTGACGAAATCGTGATGGATGAGAATTACCGATGAGTCTCAGAGCAGAACAAACCAAATGTTCAGTGCCTGCCTTCTGTATTTAAATGGTTATTGAACTAGAATAATTCCAGGACACAAAGGTGAAATGTTTTCAATGTTAGATTACTATAGTCAATTGACAAAGTTTGGTAGGTAGTTTTAGGATCTCAAAATAATTTAAATCGTGAAATAAACGAGAAAACTTCACAATTTTGTCTTCATAGTTTAGATCATTCGCGGAAAACAACAACACTAGAATCAAAGCATTTTTAATTTTCTTATTCAAATCGAAGTGATGTTAACAGGTTAATATTCCCTTTCACATAAAGCTACTATAAGAGTTATTAGTATATGAGTTCAAGAAAAACATTAGTTTATGTAACAAGAATTATCACTGTATTCTAGTCATTTACTGTAATACATTGTAAGTCAACAAAAAATTGATAACTAGTATAAAGGAAACATGGAAACTACTGGCATTCTTGGTACAAATGACGGACTTAGTTTACACAATAATCAAAAGCTAGGAAAAACTAAAAATTAATTTTGTTTTATGATAGGACTTCCCCCAGTAGTGTTTATTTGCGATTAAGGAGTAATTGAACTCAAGCTCATCAGAGTTCATTGATATAGTTTAATCGGTAAACTACTATTGAGTTAGTATTCAATAGTTTACATATTTAGAGTCGATCTATTCAAGATAATGCACTGCAACATGTCAATATTATAGTGATGATATGCTCGTCAATTGATGTTATTACGAGTTCACCTAACTCGGAAAACGGAGCAAAGACAAATGATGCAGTGACAAGATAGGCTATTCTAATCCGTTGTCCCCGGCCCAGCTAACTATATTAAAAGTCGTGATTTGGCCTAGAAAGTGTTTTATACAAGTACCCAGAAAATACGAGGTTACCAAGCACACAAATAGAGCTTATTTATACATGATAGAAACGTCCTTGGGAGAGCCACAAAAATAGCGTACTAAAATAATACATCAACCAATAACAGCCAAGGATTTCCCGAGTGGGGAATGTAATCTCAAGGTCAACTGAGCGAATTATGCGCGGAAACATTAAAAAAAATCCAAAGTTAGGACCTTAATCATGTGAGTTCTGGGGACCTAACGTCCTCGACAAGTGAATAAATACCTTGAACTCCATATGATTAAACTTCATCAAGTTCTCAGTAGAATTCTGAGAATTACAACACTATTAGTATTTCATTAATATAAAATGTTTATGGAAATTGTTGATAATTTGATTTGATAATGATAAATGTTACTTTTTTTAAACTTCAATCAACCCTCTCATTACATCAATTAGACGTAATTCAAAGAGTAAAACTTTCAGTTTTATCTATTTTATAAAAAAAATACTTTCTAAAACTGTTAAATCCAACATATTTGAATAATGTAGATAAGATAAAAGAAAATTCATCAATATATATATATATATATACCAATTAAACTTATCATTTAAGAAAAGTATATCAAATTTAATTTTAAAAAAACAGAAGGATAAACCTACCTTCCATTTGATAATTTCTGCTTCTAAATATGAACGATTTGTTGCAGCTTCAGCATGAGCATTTTCCAGTTGCCTTTCCATTTCTTCATGAACTTTTTTAAAATTAATTTCTTGTAAAGAAATTTTATTCTCCAATTCATGATATCGAGCATCTTTAAAGAATTTTTTTAGTTGAAAAATAAAATAAAATATAGACAATGTGTGTGTAAGTGTAGTGCAATTTAACGAATACAAAAAAAAAACGTTTACAAACTGACCATTAGTAGTATATTAATGGAATTCGAAGGATTAACTGAACAAAGGTGTGCATGCGTAGGTTATATATATTTTGTCTGTCTGTCTTAATCAATATTGACAATGTAAGGCAGAATACAGTAAGAGGTGTGATCATTCGACTCTAGGTGTTGACACGCAAGATGATATGGGACATATTTGGAATAAGTGAAGTTTTTTTTTAAATGTGAGTGAGGAAGTGTATATCTATTTTGTAAAGTACTCGGTGAAACGGATCCAGGTGGTTAAAAACGCAGATTAACGTGACTTAAAGTAAATGAAACTGGTTTGATTGAATTAGAATGTTAGCTTATCTACAATTGAAGATAATTCGATATTTCCCTTATTTTATCTTCAACTTACAAAATGAATACAGTAGTCAATCAACAACCAACCATTAGTCTCAAGCACTTAAAACCACTTTTGTTGCATAAGGGAAAAAGACAAGCCATCCAAACTTCTGTTTAAGGTAATATTTACGAGAAGCGATTACAGTCTGTGGACTCTAAGTTCAAAGAATATATTACTATAGTATTGCATAAAAGTTCTAAAAACATTGATTTTTCTTCATATAATCTTTCTATCAGCGTAGCATTTCACCATAGTGAACAATTTAATTCAACGTGATTCACTATTGTGATAGACATTGTAGTTTTTGAATAAATGTAACAGTTACTTGTTTTATTTTTTTCTTGGATTACAGCACTACAGAAAAATGTGTCACTTGGGTTTCTTCTGTTTTAAGTGCGAGAAACCATGCGGGTGTGTGTGTGTATGTATGTATAGGGATTAACTGGACAAGAATGACAGGCAACGTGTAACTACTACACTAACAAAAATACCAAACACATCATACGGAATCACAAAATAGTCAATTACCCATCCCTATTTACAATAAATGGCCATACTAGATTAAAAGCAACGTACACAACTTAATAACAACACTATGAATCAAGTCATGAATGAACTAAGAAGCATTAAAAGTAAGATAAAATTGTGGATTATACCAAACAAGAAGAAGGATATTTCTTTCACTTTTCATCACAAATGACATCGATTGAACAACAGTATCGCGTTTACAATAATCACATATTACTTACTTTCTAATGCTTTTGTCGTTCTGAAAATATTGTTTGTTTGCTTGTTTATGATTGTTGTTATTTTGTTTATTGAAAATGTAAATAAATACATCCGGATTTGATGCGCTGTTTAACACTAACACATACAACGTGGAAGTCAGTTGATTGTAATCTTAGTGACCTTAATAAAGATATTGGATTAATGCATATAAATGAAGTATGTGTAAAGCGCCTAATGTCTTAAAACAACAAGCATTAGGTCGTTTTGTAACCTTCGGACTATTTATTAAATCAATCATTAATTAAGTCATTCAATATAATGTATAGTTCATTATTTGTTCAGTCAAATATAAAGAAACATTATTAAATAATACTTGATTTTAAAAACTATAGTAATAATAATAATAATAATAATGAAAGTGAAGATTTAAAGAAATACAGCATAATGAGCGAGTACTCAACAGTTTTGAAGATTTGCAACAATAGACAATTCAGGTCAATAAACATCGATGATGATTCAGCACAACTCTTGTCTTTGTATAGAGAAACCTGAGGATCTTGTTTGTTTATGATTTCATTTATTTTTTTTCAGATTCAAGTGTGAAAGTTGACCAAATGTATCAAACTCCGCCTGTAGACCCTTTGGGGCTACTGCCGGTACCAAGCCTGGATGAAGGAGGGGGGTTGTGTATGGAGTAGGCAACCCCATCCCACAAAACCCAAACAAAAGTAAATGAAACGATATTCGAACTCATGACTTAATGGTAGACCATTGAATTCATAATCAGTAAGCCACCAATCCATAAGTAAATTACATGTATACCAATTTGATTAGTGAGTATACTGATTAAGAAAACAGCAACGAGTTCTTTTCAACTGTTGTAAGAAAATTACTTCCACAATTTTTTGATTTCGACCAATTTGGTCTCTCGTGCTGTTACAGGTATGAGGGCGGTTATCACTTCCGGGTGCCCACACCGTGGAAGGTTGTTTCTTGAGGGACCTGAAAAGGAAGATAGATTAGTGTTGGTCTTGGAGACCTGGGTGCGTGACCGCAGAGCCCAGGGGACAACTGCTTGAGGCCGGTCACGCACGGCCTTTTTATGAAAGGTTTTTTGAGTATTAGCCCCGCTCTTGAAAGCCCTTAGTGGGCACCCTTACCGCCGGAGACGGATATCCGTGATGTAGGGGAGGTGTGACATTTTTAGGGTCGACCTTTTCTAACCCTTCCTTCCTTGTGAGAAGGCAGCATCGCTGTAGATGCTGGTTGTCCAAGGGAAACACCTTACTGCTGTCACACCCTTCTGCAGTCAGCAGTACGACTTCGCCCTCAGACCTTGGGTAGCTGCTTTTAGTCTGATCGTTCTCCAATCCACCTGCCTGGCATGGTAGGACCTTCAGGAACATATGTTCCAGCCAATGTAGCTCAGTTGGGTCATCACGATAGCCATCCCGACTACCACGTCAAGGTAGTAGCTACAGTCGGGACTTCCACAATATATTGTGATAGAAATGAATTTTGCAATTTTTAGCAACGAACTGATCGTTAACACAAATAAATATTCTACCAATTAAAAACAAACAGCTCCTTTATACGGTAATTTAAGGATAACAGGAACTAATCATTTAAAGAACTATTCTTACTTGATTTTTTTCCCAACTTTTCTCGATTAACAAACAAATACCTATTTGTTTAATCCTTAATGAAAACTCTATACTAATCATGAACATGAAACATTCACTTTAGGTTCCATTGTTAGTTGTATTTCATCTATTCGATAAAATCGTGTTACATAATAGGTATACCGAGGTAATCCGCACATGACAGATATAGTAAAATTAGACTGAACGAAATTCAGTGAAGAATATTGATAATGAGATCATTTACATGATGAATTACTATTTTAAAATCAAAACAAAAATAAAAATACAGTTCGGGTAGAATTACAACAAGACACAACAACGTGTAATATTAGACAATGATGAACAGTGTTGCAATGCAAAGCAGCATTATATCGCAAAAACAAGACAGTTTTGTAAATAAAAAAACAGCAAAGAGAGAGATTGTAAAATAACGAATGGTTGTATAAGTAACATTGATAAGATGAGTAGAACAAAGAGAGATATACAAAAATATAAATCAATAAATACGACTATGATTGATTTCCAGACTAGTCAATAAGAATTTATTAGTCAACAGATTTAGTAAGCAATGCTGTTATTAGGAATCGGGTGCTAGGTAAAGATGGTAGGTCAATAGATGAAGTAGTGAAACTTCATCAGTTGAGGTGGTTGGGACATGTGTTACGTATGCTTAACCACAAACTGCCTCGTTGAGCTATATTTTGCACTGTAGGAATAGGTTGGAAGAAAGCTAGGGGCGGCGAAACCAAAACATGGCACAAATCCATGAAGTCACTGACAAGTGGACTAAGTCATGTTAGTAGGTGTCGACTACCTGGTTGGGACCCGCGAGAAGATAATAATCGATGGTTAGAGACACTGAATGACATGGCTCAAAATTGTTTGCAATGGTGCAAGTGCATCCATTCTTTATGCTCCCTCAAATCATAAACTTTTTAATTCTTCATCACTTTATCTTTATCTTTTTAAGTCTATTTCACTAGATTCTACTTCTTGAATAATATCTTCTAATCCTAATCTCTCCGATTACTGCTAATACCTTTACTACCTCTACTACTATGGGATTTGAATTGACAATTACATCTCTGTGCTAATGTGGTATGGCAACATGAACTGATGTACGTACGTAGGTACGTAGTTTTACGTTGCTATTGATTGATTGATTGAGTCAACTAATGAATCGAATAACACATCAAGCAAACAGCGTCTGACTTTGTGAATTGATCATAATATCTACATTATGGTATAAAAATATCCTACTTTCAACTCAAAAACATAAACATCAGTACATATATTTCGAGAAATGATGTTTTAAAATATCTTCCAATTGACCTAATCGGTGTAAGTATAAAATTTAACCATTAAAGATTAGAACGTTTTCAAATAAGATGTTGGGTTATTCAGAACTATCATTTTACAGTATTACTTTGAACAGAAAGTAACTAGAAAAGGTATAAACCAAGATATATTACGCTGTGATGTAAGCGCATGATTCTTGTTAGTCAATGGATTTCCGGAAGACCGGTTATTCATTTTGCTGATCTTAAAGTCTTTTTTCATATGTTGTCAGTGTGGTGAAATCAATGCTACAAATACGTATGTTCAAAAATGTCATCGACTTTACTCTTTTCTCTCAGTGATGTTAGGAGGAATCATAGAAATAGTTATTCAGAAAATAAAATGAAAGCAGAACTGTTAGAGTGGGATAGGTGAACAGTAGTTTCGTTAAGCTTATTATAATCATTCTATGAGATATTGGACAGTAAGTTACAAAAACCGGTCATTTTCAAGAAGTTTTGAGTATGTTAACTCCAATTCTCATGTTTTTTTGCTGGAATCATGTCGTCTACACTTAAGCATTTCTACTACCATTGATATTATGACAGTGTATGCTACTCTGACATCTGTATTAATAATTTCATCTCATTGTTCTAATGTAATGTAGAGATATGGATGAATACACATTAGTGCCAGATATTCTACATTACCAACGACTAACACTCAAAGGTATGTGTAGCCAGGAATTGCATTGGTAGTAGTAGTTGTTGTTGTGTGTTGTTCTAGTCGAAATTTCATAAATGAGTCAGGGGTTTTTATTTTCAGCTGAATGGTGCGTTTATGAATTCATTTATTGTCCGGCAATAATCAACAGCGTTTATTTCAATCAAAGGTAAATATTTCGATTATTGCACAAGTATTGAATCAAGAAATTATGACGACTTTGTTTAGAATTAGTTTTTCCGTATATCATAATATTTTTAAATAATTTTGTTTTCTTTTTGTTATTTTCGGGCAGAGTTTTGGAGGTTTTGTGTTTTTACACATTTGAAATTACCAATCAAACATTGTTAGACCACCATTAAAAACCTGGAAGCACTGGACGGCCGTTTCGTCCTGGTATGGGACTCATTAGCAGTGCGCATCCACGACTACTGTACCTCACAGGATTCGAACCCGGGACCTTCGGTATTGTGTGCGAACGTTCAGTTGTACTCAAACCAAATAGTTTTGTCAATGTTATCTGAATTGATTGTCAACTCGGACTTATATTGATATGTCGGTTGATTGCAAATAGGCTTGAATACTATGCTTCTAGGGAGTTAGTTCTCTAGAGTTCTTAAAATTTCCAAGTTAAATGTCTGACATTTTTAAAATCAAATTAATGTCCTTAGTTGCTGATACGAATTAATTTGAATGATAACATGGCTTTCCACTGACAATCTGTGTTTGTATGCAAATAGACTACAAACAGAGCATCCAGCTTGCCCAACATTGTAGTGCTTCTTACAGTTGATACAATTTATTTCAATAGTCAATGTTACAGGTGTTTTTTTTAATTTTGCATCTACCCTTTTTTTTAGTCCGCACAGAATGAAATGAACTGATTACATGAGTGTTCTTGTTATGGTTGACATTTTATCGCCTTGAGCATTGGAGAACACAAAAAAATATTTTATTATACATTCATTACATAATAATAATAATAATAATATATTTAAACAATAAAAATTAAAGAAGACCATAAATAAATCTTACTGGCTTGTTCTAGCTGTACACTCAATGAATTGATTTCATTTACATGTGTATCTGACAATGTTAATGCATCTTCTAATTGAATTCGTAAAGCAGTTAATTGTGATTCACAATTGGCATGATTAATCAGATTGGAATCTATGACATTTTCATTTTCATTATTGATTAATAATTTATTCATACTATTCACATTATTATTATTATTATTATTATTATTATTGTATTTTAGGAAAGAATGTTTACAATAATCACATTTATTCTCTTGTAATTGATGATTTATTGATTGATCAAGTTGAATCGGATCGAATTTATCATTAGCATTATTATTATGATTAAGATTATTATCAGTAGTATTATTATTGATTAGATCGGATGATGTGGTTGCTGGCATATTGGATCCACGTAATGAAGTTAAATGCAATCCAGTCAACAATGCCAAATGATGTGGATGTGATGAGGAGAATGAGAAACCTAGGAAAAAAAAAATTATTAAGCGGTATAAGAAATAAACAAAAAGAACAAAGTAAGATGGCGACTATTCATGTTGCCGACATGATGAATTTTAGAGTTTTTCAATACTTTTAACACTGAAATGTTTATGTATACAAGGAAGTTAGATACTGTTCTACAATGCAATATGTATAAATTTCAATATACAGTATTGACAAAATGGTTGAGAACTTAAATGTGTAAAATAGCAACAATAATAATTATTATTATTACAATTATTATAGTAATGATAACACATAAAACTATTAGAACACATGTAATAACAATCGATTACACTCCCAGTCACTGAAAAATGCTTATTCATACGGATTTTTATTAACATGATGAATAATTTATTCAGAGTTATCAGAAATAGATCTGCGGACTATTTACACTACTTTTTACTAATTATTAACGTTTCAGATACTAATAGCGTTGTAATCTTTTTTTATGGTATGCCTAAATCGGAGGTTTCAGTCAAGTCTCAAGATATAGAAAGAGTATTTGGCGCTTATCCTGTTTGCTGACTAACTAGGTGAGGTCAAGCGAATGACCATACTTGGATCCGATATGGGAGTTTCAACGATGCAGCATATGTCTGTGATACGAGATCCTGGAGTTTTTGGCTAATGAGGTCCAACTGTCCTATTCGACACTGGATCCAAACATTGAATAGTCTATTAATCAAAGTTTGAAGTTTACTATCAGGAGGCCATTTCTAGCCTTTTATGAACACAAATCTTTATCATGCATAATGCGTAGGGAAAAAAATGAAACAGAATAAATATTGGAGATGGGAGAAGGGATTTGATCATGAATATACACTCATAAGGGTGTATGTGTGTTAGTAGTTGTTACTTCGCAGTTGTGCACATAGTGGAAAAACGATTTTTACTGATGTATCTGATAGGTTATAGACCAAAACAGACTTCTGTCACTTACCATTTTATAAAATTACCTTATATGACTTTTTTCCTATCAAATTTGTTTACGCTGTTTAACATTCATCTTAATTGCAGTCAAATAGTTATTGTTTTAATGTTTTAATATACTGCGTTGTCATCATATAATCAAGAATGTTAACAAGATATGCTTTCATTCAATCACTATGCACTGGATCAGTCTTTCCTAAACAAATGTTTAGCTTGATAACAAATCTCTAATTCAAATCAACTAGACGAAGATAGAAAAAAAAAACTTATTATTTTTACTTATCATTTTAGGTAACCTAACCTAAAAGGATTCAGTCTTTATTGATCAACGTCTAATAAGTGAATTTACAGGCCATTTATAAGTGAAAAGGTATAGAAAACAAAAGTATAGTATAGTATAGTATAGTATACTTTACCATACTACGTTCAACATTGGACTTTCTGTAATAAAATGATATAAAATATATGGGCAAAACTATCAAATGATAAGATTGATATGAATGTTCATATTAAATCCTTTTTGTATAAGAAATAAATTTTTTTTAAAAAAACACACACACACACCTACCTGCAAATGCTAATTGACTTCCTGGCAATTCCAGTAAACTATCAGAACAACGTCCAGAATATTTATGATCACTGTTAGATGATTCAGGAAAATTACCACCACGAACTACATCTTTACATTTTCCATTGGTTGGTTGTTGTAAATCATGCCTATTATTATTATCATTATTATTATTATTTCGGTCATGATTAGTAGAATTTTTATCATCAACTGTATTATTCTCACCATCCACTATCAGTTCATCATCTTCATCATCAGTTTCTTGTTGAAAATAGGATGTATCAGTTTCACTGCGTAAATGTGGTTGAAACGGTGCACGACATGCACGTATATTCGACCATGTCCAATCAGCAATGGATATATCCATAGAATCTAAATGTCCATCAGTTTGTTGTGATTGAGTCCAATCAACAGAAAACCATGGATGATTATATACGTCAGATAAAGAATGTGCTTGACTGCCAAGTCTTTCAGTACGATCACATAGAAGCTCTGAATTAAAAAAAAAATAACAATTAACAAATAAAAATGAATAGTTTATTAAAACAAAAATAAAACCAAAACATTGAAACAAATTTTTAATCGGCAATTTAGCAATCAACTACATAAACTTCTACGATTAATTTTAAAACAATGGCACAAAATGCATTGATTTAGTAAGCTTACAAGTTGCATTTACAGTGTGTGAGTTAGGGATACTGGCCAGCTGTTTAAATTTAAGTGGTTGAATCAACATTTTTAACTTAAAGCTACACTAACGCGGAATATATGTGGCACTAAATCAGACCCAGATTCAGTGAAAATAAAACCCTAAGAAACGTTCTAAAAAGAGTTTGAACAAATATTTAAACAATCTAATCCGAGAAAGAATCTCACGATAAACCAATCCTGGATTGATCGATGAAAAATAGCCAGAAACAACGGCTAGCTAGCAAATAGTTCAAATGGAGTAGAACAGATTATCCTAAAAAGTTCAGACAAAAAATCAGCCAACTGAGTCTCAGGGAAAGCTCTAACTTGGAATATTTAAGGACGAAGGGAAAGAAGTAGACCAAAGAAGATATTGTGCCAAGAATTGGAGACAGACGTGGAAAACTAAGTAGCAATCGGATAGAACTGGAAGCAGAGCACAGGACAGAGTTGGTTGGAGAACCCTGGTCGGCGGCAACCATGGAGGGGAATAGGCGGAAGTATGTTCCGAGGAAATAGTCATCGAACAGAATATCTCAGGATAATCAAGTGAGATTCAAAGTAGGGCTTTATGTGGTTGAATGATATGTGAGAAACAAACCTAAACAAAAATGACAGGAAATAAAGAATTCTTAAATCTAGTAATTATTAACAAAAACTATCTCCACAAACTGTGTCAAGTCAAAAAAAAAATCAACCTAACTCCTTGAACTACTTATCTTCGTCATAAAATAAAAAAGCTGCTGATGAGTGAGTGCATCATTCGAAAGATTCAATTCAAAATATCAATCAGTCAGTCATAATCAAAGTACAGCATAACATAAATGTGCATTAGCCCAAATCGTCACACAACAAACATGAACAGGAATGATGGGAATTAAGATGTAGCGCAACCAGATAAAAAAAGTGGGTGAATATATCATGGACTATTATTGTTCAACATCTGCATCCCAGTGATCGTGATCTTTTGGACGCCAATCAAGTAATCTGCACCTGCCAACATTTCTCAGATTCACAATCAGTAATTTTCACGAACTGATATTTTGTTTTGGTCTCTTTTCAAATTATACCAAAACTAGCTAACACAACCCATCAAGATGGGCAGTGTTCGGATACCAAATCTACTTTTTGTATGTATGTACAGAAATTTTCTGTTGATTTTTCATTAAACAGTTATATAATTCTGAGCAAAAATTTATATTTTACAGTATCTAGTTAACTAACAACAACCTTATACACTAAATGAACAAAACACACACACACACACAGCCAACGAATTTCGGTACTACCTAATGAATTGTTTAAAAATGACGAAACGATTCAGCATTATTTCAATGACAAATAAGTACTATATAAATATAAAATATAAAATGTAAATCATATGATCGAAGGTTGATAAGGTGTAAGTGTACCCTGAAATGATTATTTGAACCAAACAAAATCACCTGATAATCAATAACAATAACGAAGACGATAATAATAATAATAATAATAATAATAATAATAATAATAATAGTGATACCACCAGTATAAGTACAGATAAGAAAGAAACAGAACTAAAAAGTTCAGGCAAAAATCTTTTAGTAACAAACATATCAATAAAATACAAATTGAAAATAACCTGATTGATTTCTCTCCAAGAAACCTACTTAAAACTAGATTTGTTTTACACAGCTAAATTCTCTTGCTTATCACTTTCTTATCTGCATACATAATTATCACATTTATTGGATAAAAAAACAATGAATAGAATAATAAAATTAATAGTTAAGAGAAAGAGAATGAAACTGATATGCTTAAAAAACTACTACGAGTTCACCTCACTCGGTAAACAAGAGCGAAGACAAATGATTCAGTGACACAATAGGCTACTACTCTAATCCGAGCGTCTCAAGGCCCCATTAAGTAGACGAAGAAGTCTTGATAAGGCGTAGAAAGTGTATTCTACAAGCACCCAGAAAATATGAGGTTTTACAAGCACACAAATCGAGTTTATTTATAAATGATAGAAACGTCCTTGGGAGAGCCACAAAAATAACACACTAAAATAATACATCAACCAATGATAAGTCAAGGATTTTCCGAGTGGGAAATGCAATCTCAAGGTCAACTGATCAGCACATGTGCGAAAGCATAAAATCCAAAATTAGGACCTTTATCAAGTGAGTTCTGGGGATCTAACGTTCCCAACACAAATTGAGATAAGTGGAGATTGATGAAGATCATTGACATTAAACTAGGATTGTACCATTTAATCACTAAAAACTTTCATTATTAGTAATATGTAACTTACTTCATTTATTTACTACATTTCAATGTGAGTTATTAAAATATCAGACAATGAACAAAGGAAATATTCACAATTCTAACTGAATATCAATCATCTCAAAAGTAAAATATATCAACAGACAAGACCTTTTGCCTGAAGAATTAATCAACGGAAATTCATTAGTAAATAATGTGTTTTCACTTGATTGTAAAGAAGTTTCCTCACTCTATTAGTTATTTTTGGTCAAATGGCAAAATGGGAACCTAACTACAGTGGTACACTTATTCTAGTGCACGAAAACAATAATAGAAATAACGAGATATACATTAACGGTATAGTTTTACTAACGGTCACATAGTAACCATAACCTAAAGTTTCCTTCCAAATGGGGCTACTATACTCAAAGGTGTAAATTTGCCGGTAAAAAAAAAGTTAAACAAATACAGTACAATGTTTGTCCATACAGTTACTTGGTTTTAGTATTTTGAACTATAAATAATTGATAAAGATAAGCAGAATCTATTAATCCGGACATTTGGACAATGTAGAAAATATGAACACAACTGATAATTCTTAAACTATGTGGATAAGTAGGAATTTAGTAGTGAATATTAGCCAAATAAGTCAGCCAGTCAAGTGTAGCGTAGAACCTGGAACATATATATATCTTTTCAAGTTGGTATATAATATTAGAACAGAGGTATAAACTTATTTCAGAGTGGTAGAAGTAGTAATAGAGTCATTAGTAGTAGAAGTAGTAAGGATTAGGCATATAAAAGGAAACAAAGTATAAAGAGCTTCCGAGGAGATTTTGAGGAATGATAAAGAATGATTGTACCTGCATCATTGTGAACGATTCAAAGCCATGTAACTTAAAGATTCCAGCCACTGGTTATGATAATCATGGCAGACTCCAACCAAGTAGTCTACATCCACTAATATAGCAGTCTGATTTTCAATGATTTTGTGGACAGGTGCCATATCTTAGTTTGGTGACCTTAGGTTTCTCCTAGCCTATTTCCAGTCTAGACTACACAAAGAGATAGATTTTTAGCTGATAAGTTGCAATAAATAAGTAGTACAAATTAAAAATACTTAAGTATATCGGAAGCTGATCCACACATATTGAATTATCAACTAGAGTAGCAACAATCCAAGAGCTCACAAGATAAACTACGTACAAACTTTATTCAAGAGGGTAAGAACATACTGCTGTACACTTATAGCGCAGAAAACTAGAGGAAAGTACTTGAGACTATCATTCGAAAGAACATATCCGTACAACTTAATTAAAAAACAGTAATTTAACTCATCAGCGGAAATGAAATGGAGTATAGAAATCAATTAGCGGACCATCATATTATATAAAAAAGATAAGTTAAAACTTACAACGAGATTACTGAAGCCGTTTGAAATAGATACAGCATATAAACCGACAGAATCACTCTAATGAATCCTATGTAAACCGAAGGACATGATGACAAACGAAAAAAAAGACAAATATCATCTACAAAACAAACTGCTTCAATTGCGAAAAACATTACATCGAACAAAGTAGACGTTTGCTTCATCTTCACCTGCATGAACATCAAAACATGTGGACAATTGTGAAATGTTTAAGCGAACACGAAGAACACTAGAGAATTCTTAGAAGTTGGGCACTCAAATTAATCAACAATCAACAAACGCATCGAAATAGATTCAATTTATTGACCAATTGAAAAAATCATGGACAATTACATGGTCGAGAATCAGATCAAAATAAAACAGACAACAACAGGTTAAAGCTTAACAATAACCAAACAAGATTTAGCCTGACGGAACAAACTGTGAGTCATACGTGGGGGAATCCGAATACTTTATTCCGACCTGACGTTTGAGCTGATGATGTTGTCCAAAAAAAACAATCAAAGCTCCACAATCAAATCGTTCAGCTCATGTTTGAGTCTTGTTATAGGATGTATACGAACCCAGCTGACGAGCCTCAAATGGCACAAAATGCTCGCCGTAGACTCTACCGTTAAGCACCATACTCGCCAAGGCACTTTATTTGCATAGAAATGGTGGGTGATGTGAAATTCACTCTGACTACTAAAGTTTAGGTAGCATAACCTTTCGTATAAATCGATAATCAACGAAAAAGTGTAACACTTTATCAGAATGGTTTTAGCACAGAAATTCATTAAAAAAGTACACTATTGATAGTCCTTAAAGGACTAATACTTCCTAATTTAAACAATATTATACAGAAAAATATTATTACGAAAAAAAGGCAAGAAAAGATTTATGCATATATTATTCATAATATAAATACATATATATAACTAACTCACTTTTCATAAAGTCCAAACAAGCATCGGAAACATTAACATTTTCAGGAAATTTCAAACTATTTGCATGATTCATAATATTAGCATAAGTGTTAACTAATGTTTCTGAATAGAATGGTGTAATACCATAAAGCATTTCATAAATCACAACACCTAATGCCCACCAATCCACTTCAAATCCATAACTTCCACCGCCAATTCCCTTGGCGAGAAAAAAACAAACGAACAAACAAAAAAACATGGTGATAATCATCATTGAACAAAAGCCTGTACATTGAATATGAGAAATAAAATATGGCATAACTGATGTTATATATTGGTGTCATAAACGTCAATGTAATCAAAATACAATCAATTAGAGGTTTTCTTGAAAATATTACTTGAAGTAACTATCTCAGATATACCGTGAATTAATGCTACTCTACTCTACTAAGCTGAAATGTTTCGGTAGGCATGTAATCCTCAAGAGCTTTGCAATAGATCCTTGAATCGGATCAATACTAAGTGAAGAAAAGTTATTATTAAGAGTGTAAAAATCACAAGTGAATAAATATGTGAGTTACAAATTATCAAACTAGTTTTTTTTCATACGATGAACACAAGTAAGAACCCATTAGTCATTTTGTGTCCTCTAACAATGTGCAATATCTAACCAGAATAAAAGTACAATGAAGGTTAAAATGCAGTAAATTTTTGATTTGATATTATATTTTTCATTGAATTATTATTTCTTGAATACTGTTAGTTGAATAAGAAATAGAAATTATATCTTGGGGCACAGTTTTGGAGGTTTGCGTTTTTACACATTTGAAATCATCAATCGATCATTGTTAGACCACCATTAGAAACCTGGAAGCACTGGACGGCCGTTTCGTCCTGGTATGGGACTCATCAGCAGTGCGCATCCATGACTCCCATACGAATACGAAACGGCCGTCCAGTGCTTCCAGGTTTCTAATGGTGGTCTAACAATGATTGATTGATGATTAGAAATTATATCATTTGATCTCTGCTCACTTAGTTTTTTTAACCATTTAAATAACTGATGTTGATTACCTTCAACCATTTAAGATTAATGAGGTAGAAAAGTTATACCCACAGTTTAATCATGCTATCTCACCATATTATTATTATTAATTGTAATCGATCAATATAGGGCAATCTACCTTTTCGAATTGTTTTATAAAGTCTGCTGATATATTATTCACTATGTATTTGTGACGTCAAGTCTTGTTTATGCAACAAAAACACATAATAATGATGAGTCCCATACCAGGACGAAACGGCCGTCCAGTGCTTCCAGGTTTCTAATTGTGGTCTAACATTGATCGATTCATGGTTAAAAATAAAATATAATAATGAATATTTAATATTCCCCAAAGATTAGACAAGTCATCATATCATATCATCATCATAAAGCAAACTCAATTTTCCAGTGAGACAAAAAGAAAATAAATCACAACAGATATAAACAATGAGAAATAAGCAGATGAAAACTTCATTCATTCCATGAACTTAATGATTGAATTTAAACAAGATGTTCCTTACATGAAAATCGATTTTAATTATTACTGAACAGAGGAGAATGTGTGAAATAGTTTCAAGACAATTTCTTCAATAGAATAATATGATAATATGTATGATACACAGATAAATTACATTTCATTATCATACAATAATGATAACAGTAAAATTCAATTCAAGTTTTAAACAATTTATCAAAAATAAATTACAAAAGTAAATAAATGAAGAAAAATAATTTATATAAAGGTTGAAAAAAAATCAACATGAATAAGTTGAAAATGATTGCAGATTCAATAAATTATCTTATCATTCAAAAATGATTTATGTCTCATTAACTTTCATGCAGATTGAATCGTCTTATTTTAGGGTCTAACCATAATAAAGTACCATTATTTATATAACCAATGAAGACTAAAAAGCTCTGAATAACTTAACTATTTCGTTTTAATATAGTTCTACTCAGAAGTGCATACACACACATATCACGAACCGACCATATATCCCGAATCTAAGATCTTCAGGTCATGTAGTGAATATTTAACTGGACCAGACCTCAACTTTAAAACAATTGTTGATTATAAAACATATAAGTAGTACTACAAATGTAAAAACAAGAATTTTTATCAAGTGGTGTACTCTCCCCTCCCCCACCTACCCCAATTACATAATGGCGAAGTGCATCGATCAAAAACACCCATAATTAGAACCTATTTATAGCCAAATGAAACGAGAAACAATAAGACTACACAGAATATACAAAGAAGCCAAATTTACAACCTATAAACATGCGCAAACGATACATTTCGCAACTATCTATCCCTCACTCATTCATCACAAGAACATCATAAATTAACCTCAAACTCTTTACAAAATTGAATTATGAATACTTACATAGTATTTGTGTACATTTAAAAATATAATACTAAAATGATTTAATAAAAACAGAAAAAAAATGCAGGAATCTAGTTGTTTATACAAGTTAGTACGCAAATGACGATAATGATGATGATGATGATTGTATATATATACAACTAGTATCATACCATAATAAACAATACTCTACATAGAAATGTCGAAATCGAAGTACTACTAATCATCAAACAGCAACAACAACAACATGTTAAAGTGCACCGAGTAATTTTGATATTTTCATTTTATTCTACTCGAATTTTCTTCGGTAGAATCAAAACTAATGTAAAAGGTAAATATTAGTAGTTGTAGTAGTAGTAGTTGTTGTTGTTGTATTCATGAAGAAAGTTTAAATGATCAGTTACTGCTATAGAATGTTTTCTATTTTCCTTTTTCATTCTATTTTTTTTTCAATTGTAGATAAAACAAAATATAGACAAGTAGAGAACAACAGGTTTTATATGTCACCTACATATTGTGTAGGTGTGTCTATGTATCACTATGTTTGCGTGTGTATTCAAGCACAACTAAAAAAAAAAGAGTGTGAAGTGGGAAAGGAGAAAAGTATCATTCCAATACTACTAGATTATTGATTATTCTTGTATTCTTGTATTTTTTTCAAACTCTGTTAACCTCATTTTTCTCGTAATGCATTTTTTTCTCCCCCCCCCCTCTCTCTCTCTCTCGCTTAAAAAGCAAGTTCCATTCAATTGTGCAAACGGTTTGTGAATATGAGTGATTAATGGATGGGTACACACGCACACGCACACGCACACACACACACACATATGTATATATCCAAATGCGATCAGTCAATTTTCATTTGTTGCAAAAAGTGCACATTTCCTCAAATTCACACTTCAATATAAAAAAAACAACAAATGAATGATTCAAACAAAAGTCTGTTAAATTCCAATAGTAGTAGTTTACAGTTGGGAAAAATTTAATTCAATATGTAGTGTGTAGTACACTCGTATATGTATGAAAATCACTAAAAGTTATTTAGAATTGTTGCTGAAGAAAATAAAATATACATATCTCACTTCATTGATGCGACTAAATGAATTTGAATAAAACATGACGATTTCGTCTAAGAAATAAAAGAACATCACATCAATCTATGCACAAATAAAACTGTCTAATTGAGATGAATTGTTTAAACAATGGAAGTTAGCAGAAAAATGGAGAATAAGATTCCTATACAAGAGGTAAAACATACGGAAAGGTTCCAGCTAGCACGAAACTTATGTCCGGGTTGCTCTGTCGACTAGCATTAACGAAGTATAATAGTAACACTTTCATGTAATCGATAAAATAAAACATTTTTGGAAATGCTAGAGATATGGCTGAACAAAAATAGTAATCTTTGGCTTGGTAATGAGAAAGTAGACAACACAGTATGATATTGCATTTTAGCCTTAACTTTTTCTAACTCTACCTTCTGATAAATACAAACTTGTGTTTTTATGAATGTTGGTTAAGTAGAGCGGTAAAAAAAGAAACTTAAGATAGCTAGTGTTATGAAATAGGCTACGCTTTTTGTTAACCGTCATACAACCGAGGTGGTAGGAAATAACAAGAGAAACTTTCTATAACGATGTAGGTACCTTTATTTCTCTTAATATCCAAGTACTATTGCAGAATATCGTAGTAAAATGTTAGTGAAATGATAAGACAGTTATTTCTCAATGAATCCTTTGAGTTTTATTTGTACCACACATAATCAAGCCAACTAGATTGAACCAGTCAGAAATATTGCTTTTTCGGTAAGTCTGTTTCGGTAGGAAAAGATTTTTTTTAAAGAGAACTACGTAAAACAGCAACAAAAGTAGAGAAATAAACATTTAGAGTAATATTGATGTAAAAAGGCGGTTACAAAGCATACAGGATAACTGTTGATAGAAGAGAGACGTAAATATTCTTTCAGTTAGATTGTTGCACACCTGAATAGCACAGATAAGAGATTATCAGATTATTCTTTCACGTGCATCAAGACAGTGAAAAGCATTGTTTGTAAGTAAAATGAACACGTATTAACCGACCACATAAACATAAGCAAAGTCATGGAATATTTGTAGTTTCGAATACGTTTTAATATTACTTTTTATTTCACATATCATTTGTGTTAATAAAACAAAATGAACGGATGTCAACATAAAACACTTTTATAATTTCAAACTACATTGTTGTGTCAAAATAATATGAGTGATCATTTCAAAGTCATAAACGACATTCTAATATAGAGGCAATGAAGCAAATTAGACATATACATCATTCGGTACTGGCTCAGTGGTCTATAGGTTAAGTATTCGCCTTGGGTCGATCTCCAGTGTTTCAGTCGTAGATGTGAACTGCTGAAGAGTCCCATATTAGGACGAAATGGATGTTCGATGCTTTCTGGTTTTTAATGAATGGCTAACTTGGGTCAATAACATTCAATAATCACAAATCTCTGCACTGACAGTGAATAATGTTATAATTATGACAGTTTCAGTAACTGTTACATGTTCCTCGACATTCGATCTTGTAAACATATCACCAGCAAGAAAAAGTGTGGTAACGAAAGTAGATCAAATTAAATAGTTAACGTAATCATTACTTGTTCAAGAGTGTTATGCTCATGGAGTTGAATGACTTAACTGTACAGTTTTTCTTTATCTTTCCAGACATTATCATCAGAACATACTTAAAAAAGAAATTGGAAGTTCCCTACAGCTAATTAACGGTTAGTTCCATTGAAATACAGAAGAGAAAATCAGTTAATCCAGAGTGTTTTTTTGGGAATTTCAAAGATTTTCTAACTAAATACATTATTGTAAAAGTTTTCAGTTTTCAAAACAAGATAAATTATCTGATCATCTCTTATTCGGGGAAAGATGAATTCAACAAATAAAATCAACGAATATCTTGATCATCAAATAATGAAAGATTTGGTTAACTAGATCAATATTTATTTCTGCTGTGATATGGATAACACCAAAAAGTACGCATCGAAATAATGTTCGCGTGAATTAGTGAGTCGGTAAATTATCATATTCAAACTGTTGACAATTTTCAGCCAGATAAAGTATTATCATGAGATTGAACAATTCACTAGTTATATAAAGAATAAATTATTAAGCCATCATCAATCTATTTACCTTAAGAAAGTCAAATCGTTGTTAGATTTGAGATCAGTGTTAGTGACATGTTATGACTTCACATGTTTGTACTACGTAATATTGAAGGTTAAAATACAATTATATTAGAATACATGTTGTCATGGAAAGATCTATATAAGCGAACAATCGTGAAGACTAATGAATCTAGTCCGAGTCCGAGTACTATATATTTAATGAGTCTAAATAGATCCACACACCTATTACAATAGGTAGCATGAAGATGTAAGCAGATAGGCAATCTCATGTTCAATAAAACAGGTTAATAGTTAGTCGTGAAAAAATTAGTACAAAATTATTAACGGGATTAAAATAGCAAATTTATTTGAAAAAACCTTTTATCTATCCAAAAGTAGATAGTTTTGTTTGCGTACATAGATTAAAGGGCTTGTTACAAAACATTCAGAATTACACAACAGTATCAAATGAGGACAATGAACAAAAATGTGACCTTAGAAGAAAGAAGAAGGTAACAATGTATGAAGATTTGTTTAATGACAAGTCAATTATGATTACAGAGTGAAATCAGTTGGGAAAAAATTTTACCCATTTCAGATAAAATATTCATCTGTGAATCTGTATTATGCTTGCTGTAACACCCAATTGTCCTGAAGTTACCAGTTGTAAATGAACTTATCGGTGCGTAATGGGGAAAAATCTCGAACTAATAAGGAAAGAAACTGTCCAACGATGCTTAGATTTCAGTGATTACTTACTTACTTACGCCTGTTACCCTCAGTGGAGCATAGGCTGCCCACTAGTTTGCTCCAACCAACTGTGTCCTGGGCTTCTCTTTCCGAATCTGTTCAATTTTTGAACATTCTTTTCATATCTTTCTCTATTTCTCGGCGTAACGTGTTTCTTGGCCTTCCTCTTTTCCTTTTACCTTGAGGGTTCCAAGTGAGGGCTTGTCTCGTGACACAGTTCGGTGCTTTTCTCAGTGTGTGTCTTATCCACTTTCACCGCTTCTTTCTGATTTCCTCCTCCGTTGGAATCTGGTTTGTTCTCTCCCATAGTATGTTGTGGCTGATGCTGTCTGGCCAACGAATCCGAATTATTTTGCGTACACAACTGTTAATAAATACTTGTATCTTCTGGATGATGGCTTTCATAGTTCGCCAAGTTTCCGCTCCATACAGTAGAACTGTCTTTACATTAGTATTGAAAATCCAGATTTCAATGATTACCCAGTAAATAATCATCAAATGTTCATGCAATCAATAAAACAATGAAGTTATTATTCCCTAAAGCACTGTTCATTCAACCTACTTACTAGTGATTTCATAAATTCAAATTCTAAAGACTACCAACTAATATACAATCCAATTCACCACCAATTCAAACAATCCAATAAATGAATTGCGTTTAGATATTTAATTATATTTCGGTTAACTATTCAGATGTTGAATAAAATAATCAGGATACTAGGTTGTTTTCTCTTAGTAAAACCCAAATAAAATAAATACAGCGCTGTCAATAAATAAAAAATTAAAGTGCTGACGAGAAATTAAGTTCACAGGAGAAAAAGAGTGTGGGAGTAAGGAAAAACAGATAAAAAAGAATCAGCGAAATAATAATAACAGTCAAAATAAAGAACTTTAGTATGAATTCAAACGTACACACATAAGGAATTACAATTTTTACACCTATAAATCAATAAATAATAAAAAAGACTGGAAACATTTTCATAGGTTTGAAAAATTCCATAATTTTTGTTAAAAAAAACAAAAATGACAACTGGTGAAATTCATTTCTTTCATTCAATAGAAAATAAAAAAACAAGCAACAAACACTATTTGTTCATTGATCTTGAAAAAAAAAATACCCAATTTTACACAAAATCATGACGAAATGAAATGGAAAATCAATAGTTTTTCATGATACAAATCGATGTGACTACTAGGAAATTAGATATTCACATGGAACATAACATAGGACAAGCTGGTTTTGATTAGACACAGAGAGAGGGAGAGAGATAGACAACAATGACAGACAAAGAACACATGCGCCTGAGACATCGTGACCGATTTCGAGGCATCACCTAACGTATACCACTATTGGTTAGGATAGTCGCATAGTTTAAGCTTATCTCACCACCCAATCGAAGAGTGAATAACTTTATGGATTGATGAACTAGACTTCTTGACATCTTACTTCTTAACGAGCCTAGTTCATGAGTTAAGCTAGGAGGTGGTTGGCCATGGAAAATATTATTCTCCACCCATCTCAGTAGATCGGTGATTCACAAGCACAAATCTAAAATTGGAAGTAGAATGTTACTGACCATTTAACTGATATTTTTTTAGTTCACTAAGTCATTTAGTTACATGAACTTGTGTTCCAGGTTTTGTTATCAACCCTTGGTGATGTTTGTTGAATTAAACTGACTAACTTCACTTGCCACATAACTTCTTGATACAGACATCCTGAAATGAATAATGTGGTATTCTAGACCATAAATAAGAACCGAATGGAAAATAAATATATTTTAATCTGATAACTCTTAAGATAGTACTGAATAAATATACTTTGTATATGATTTAATTGATCGACTGATATCAGTTGGAAAACACCTCTGAGAACTAGAAAGCGTCTAACAATAGTTCCTTTTTAGTTTGGAAGTTTTTTAGGATATACACTTACGACTATCGCAAAGGAATGAGTCCAAAGTCTTCAGTTATGAAGACGGGTATGGTACCTGTAAGCTAGAATGTTCAACTTTTATCAATCCTCACCCTATGTCACTGACAAGTTAAAACCTATTTGGATTATTATCACAAAAATCACTTCTAAAATAATACACAAATCTGTACAAAACTATTTTATTTAACAAATGAAATTATCAAACCTATATTTCGTTTATTTATTCAAAAACTTAAATAAAATAAACTTTCCTTTAACATATGATAAATAAGCCATAATCACTAGCAGAGATATTACCTTTAAAATAATTTATACTGTTATGAACAATACTATTTAAAGAATTTTCGAGTTTTTATTTGAAATTTAAGTACCATTATTAAATGCTCTGTGGATAAGTTTCTACTTTCCAGTTGCAAACACAAATCTATGCTCAGAACGCCAAGCCTTTAACTAATATACAAGGCTGAAATATGGTTTCAATGCAGTGTCTCCTGACTACCCTAAGCAACAACGCAAGCATATTCGGGATACGGTTCTCACCCTCGAAATGAAAAATTTCGCTTCAAGATTGGGTTGCATCGGCACCTTTGCTTTTGCCAACATGCGTCACTTATGGCGTAGGCGAGATATCCGTTTGCAGACCAAAGGACGAGTGTACTGCGCAATAGTTCTCTCCGTCCTACTTTATGGCTGTGAAGTAGAGTAGAAGATATTAGTAGATTGCTTGAATTCAGTCATAGATATCTCTGAAGCATTGCTCGTGTATCATGGGACAACCGAGTGAGCAATGCCGTTGTTAGGAAACGGGTCCTAGATAAGGGCGGCAGGTCAACAGATGAAGTAGTAAAACTTCATCAGTTGAGGTGGTTGGGACATGTGCTGCGTATGCCCAGACACCGACTGCCTCGTCGAGCTATGATTTGCGATGTAGGAATAGGTTGGAAGAAAGCTAGGGGAGGTCAGACCAAAACATAGCAGAAATCCATGAAGTCACTGACAACAGGACTGAGTCATGTAGGTAGGTGTCGACTACCTGGTTGGGATCCGTTTGAAAATAGTAACCGATGGTTAGAGACCTTGAACGACATAGATTAAAATCGTTTGCAATGGTGAAGATGCATTCATTCTTTGTTTTCTCTCAAATCCTAATCCTCTGGATTCTTCATCACATTTATCTTTCGCGTTTTAAGTTTGTTCTACTAGATTCTACTTCTTCGTCGAATCCAAAAATTTCCGATGACTGCTAACACTTCTAACATCTCTACTACTATGTCATTTGAAGTGACAATTGCATCTGTATGCTAATATGGTATGGCAACTTGAACTGATGTATGTACGCACGAAGCTCTACGTTGCTGTCGATTGATTGATTGATTGGTTAATTCAGTAAAAATTTAAACATAAGCTTAGTATTACAAACTCTAGCGGAAAACATTTAAAATAATTATTTATAAGTTAAATTATATAGAATATGGAAAGTAATTTTAAATGCCTATTGTAAAATTAATGGCATGTAGTAAATGTAAATATCAATGAAAAAAACAACCAAATTAAATGTAAGAAATACAACACGTAATGAAGACACAACTGAAGAACACTGGATATTATTATTATTATTACTATTATTATCATTATTATTACTATAACTATTATCGTTAACATTCAGGCATGAATCAGATAGAGATATACATTTCAAGGTCAGTTGTCGGAAAATAATCCTAAGCTAAAAAATAAACCTGACATCAAACAGAAATCCATATCATGTATATATATATATATATATATATATATATATATATATATATATATATATATATATATAACGTCAAAGTTGTCTACAAATATCTATTGCAAAATCAATAATAACACATATTAAACCTTGAAAAATAGGAAAACAAACCAGTGACTAATACATATGATGAAAGAGCTTCTATGCACATATTAAAAATATATAACTAATGAAATAAAGTATGCAGTTAAAGATGTAAACATAATTTTGTTTTTCTCTGTCAAATGATTAATTTTCCGATAAATCACAGAAGTATGTTGAAAAAGAAAAAAAATGATATTCACCAAGATAAATTTTCGATTTTAAACTGATTGGTAAAAAAAAGAAATGGAAATGGAGAACACTAGGTATTACCATGAGCTAATTGAACGTAATGTAGATTACACAATTATCCGTCTGCGGATTTGGAGCTTAACTTAACTTAGGGAGATTTACGTAATGCGAAGAGAATGAGGGGAATAATATATAAGTGAGAAATATGAGAGATAATTTTTTTCCTTCGTTGAAGTTTCTTCATGTTTATTTAATTATATAATGGGTTATTCTAATTGACCTAAACTCTACCGATTATTTTTTCATCCGGCTTTACAGCTATAAATCCAAAATCGGTCATGATTATGAATCAATAGATAAAGTATTAAAGTTCAATGAATCTATGGCATAGGATTGTGCTTACTCTATGTAGATTAAGTAGCCTGTATTGATTCAGCAAAACCCAACATATACATACAAAAAGGTAGATACAACCCTTCCTGTTCAGCTTGGCTGGTACTATGATCGTTTCATTTTTAATTCCAAGTATGTCCCTTCCCCCTTCCTTGTGATTTGTACACTCTTTCAAGACATTTTTTATCTGCAACTTTAGTAATTTAAAGGTTAAGTGTTCACACGTGAGACCAAAGGCCCTGAGTTGGATTGATTCCCAGTCACGAGTTCGTGGATGCACACTAAAATTGAACGACCAATCAGTGTTTCTTGTTTTTCAATGGTCGTCTAAAGTGGACTTGTTTGTGATGTCAATTAAATTCAACGATCTCCACAACCCCATATACTAACCTGAATCGGATATTTACCTTTCACATTTTACGTTCTACTCTTAATGCTATCACTATTAACGTGTGGTTACATACGATTTCAACTTATTGATTAGAACTCATTGCCTTAATTATGGCACATAGTTTTAAATATGACCTTTAATAAACATTGTCTTTAATTTGGAACATTTAAGACTTAATCGACGCGAAGTACATTATTTTGTCTCTTGCAACACAATAAGAATAATTTATAACTGTAGAGTCTGATCGTTCGCTCTAATACTCTTTGTTCTTAAACAGTGATATATATATATAAACTTCTTTTACATTTAGTGTCTTGTTAACATGTATAAAATATAGGCCAGTATCATGATATATGAATAAGCAGAATTAAATGTCAACCAATATCAATCATGCCTAAAACTTTTCAATATTTCCAAAGTACCATTTATTCACCTATTTTGATCCTCAAAAATATACAATACTGCAGATTTCAATGTATGTTACATGATCAGAAGTAGTCAACAGAAAATCATAAACCTAGGTTTTTTTGACAGTTGGAACCCGTCAGTAAGTTATAGTGATAATCTTGAGGGAGCTGATACTTTCTTTAGTGTATTCACACTCGGGTCGTCCAACGTCATGCTTTGAGATATTTCCCGATGCAATAAGTATAGCTCAAAGACAAATAATACAAAAATTTAAATAACCGCTTGATTAATGCGCTTAAATATGCAAAAACAAAATCAGTCCGTCAAACTATCCATAGTACAACAGAGAATTTATCTTACGAGTGAGAAACTTAATGAGGTAGTATATATATAATAACAGTTTATAGCTAGATTGTTTTTTGCTTTCCTAATAGATAGATAGATATATTTAATTGATATTCTCAAAGCAGAAATATATATTTTAAGTATTACCAAGAGTAACACCACGATGAAGTCATTCAGAGAGAGGTTTAAGTTCCGGGTGTATAATTGATAGTTTAATTACTGATAGGATAACTGATGTCAGTAGATATGGTTATGAGAACATGAAACCAGTTACGCTGATCATTATTTTCAGAAACAAGAAAAATCTTTTCAAAAGAAAAATACTATTTAGGAAAATTTACTTGTGATAAAAGAACTTCGGGACTAAGATAATCCGGTGTTCCAACAGCTGCATCACAATGAATTAAAGAAGTTTCTGGATCAACACGTACAGCAGTACCAAAATCAGCTAATTTCAAATGACCACCAGCATCTAATAATAAATTGTCCGGTTTTAAATCACGATGTATAAATCCCATTGCATGTAAGTCAATTAAAGCAAGAATTGTTTCAGCTGCATAAAATCGACAAGCTGCTTCTGACATGAACTCTACTTCATCCATCCAACTGACAAGATTACCACCGGGAACATATTCCATAACCATATACAAATTTTTAAAATCCTATTTGTTTGGACAAAAAAAAAGATTATAATACTATTACAATACCTACTTAGGAAATTAGTTAAGATATTAAAGTGAATGGTGAACGTCTGTTCTACAAAAAATATTGATTGAACTAAAGTTGTGTACACAACATACTTTGATAGTATTTAATAAAACTTTTTAATTGGAATGTTGAGTTTTGTCATAACAAAAATACTCCCTGGATATATATTTTCGATGAAGTTGGTTTGTGCAACCGTGAAGCTTTCATTGTCTTTTTTGACCTCATTAGTACAAACCTGAGATAGAAGTTAGGTATTTGAATTTAGCCAGATATGAATAGTAGTTTATCTTGTTGACCTTATTTTAATCGGTTGCAGCCAACTCTTGTCCTATCAATGGTCTGTATATACCACCAAGCCTAGAGAAAACAACTCTACCAAAATCATCCTTCTGAGCTAACATCCCAGTTTCAAATTAGAATACTAATCAACAATCAACCAGTGGTACAGCTATGGAATGATAAGACGACGTTGAATTCAGAAATTTACATGTACTAACATTTTAGCCAATCAACATCAGAAATACATTGAATCAAAATTTACCGTAAATGTTAGGCTAATTACAGATAAATACCGAGTAAGTTGATAATCAAGTAGGTTGCAGTATGTGTACAAATATGTCAAGCGCACATGGCTAGTCCCAGTCTTTTGACAAATTAATTAATAAATTGACGAGTTGTTCACATGTCTTTCGACCTTGTCTATTATTCGCTCATAACCTCGGTTATTTTTACTTGAGTCCATATGTGCGTTGTTTACTTCATTTGTCACATGTCTAGTCTATTTTTGTCTGACTACGAATACTTAGTCATGCCTCGTCACATTGAATCAGCTCACTCTCTTCCAAATTGCTCCGCTTTATTTTTACACTTCATATTCTCATGTCTGTCAGTGTAAAAGATTGCATAAAACAAATTCATCTAAAATAAACCAATATCGGGCTTTTAATTGCCACCATCGCACAAACGAGGTTCGTCTAGGCATGATATCCGGAGACTGAAGGAAAGATTTATTTCATAGCATAAACAAATATTTGTCCAAATTGAAGTCAGATCCCAGACCATTAAACGGTACACCGTTAGATCCTGACATGTCACTTTAATATTTTAAAAAGAGGTTGCAAAGTGAATGAGATTTTCATACCATAGATTCTCCAAATATTTGTACAGATAAGTGATGAATGAAGGTTTCAAGTGTGCAGTTGGCATGACAGATCAACTATAACGGGATATACGATTTTGTCTTGAAATTTGTGGAAGATATTCTCTCACTTTGCGTTCTCAAGTGAGAACTACATAACTTTGCATTTGCATAGTTATGTACAGTAAAAATGTGGCTTTACTTCAGACGAAGAGCATAAGGTATATAACACCATAGGATGTATTTATAAAACCTAATATCTACAAAATAATGATGCCCAACCATCGTAATCAGTGCTAGTATGAAATATAAGACAACTATCATCAAATGAGTCAACAATAAATGATGAGGTTCGGTTGAACTTTATTTAATTAATGGTTTTTTACAGAATCTGAAAGTTATTTCGATAAACCACTTGAAATTATTTGATATTATCAAAATAAATATCACTCTCAACAGCATTATATAAGTAAGAATAATTATAAATTACCTGATAAGCATAATATAATTGTACAATCCATGGACTTTCCCCATGTGACATGATTTCTTTTTCAGCCCAATAATCTGTGTGTTGTGCAAGCATTCGAGATTTCTTTAATACTTTCATTGCACATACACGACCTGTTGTAATTTCACGAACAAGTTGGACACGACCAAATGCGCCATGGCCCAATGAACTGATAAATGAGAAATCTTCCGGTTTACGACGATATGACTGTAAACATACTGCCACATTGAGAAACCTTCAGAAGAAGAAAATAAAGAATTTATGGATATATATGCATGACTGATTCGATCCCGACCATAATTCACGCTTATACAATAGCCGATTATCTTATTTTTTAAACACAAATTGTATACACATGTATTTCTTTACTTACTACGACTTAAACAAATTTCACACCAAATACACAAAAGATCATACCTAACATCTTCACACAGCTACGTACATAGATATTTTTGAACTTATGTATAGATGTTAATTTTGATTTTTGATTATGTTCCTGAAGTTCAAAGTAGGTTATTGAGAGAAATGCTGCTTTGTTTGGTTTCGTTTGCTGGTAATTCTAAAAACATAATTTTAATTTTGTGTGAAAGGAAGCTCAGTAATTTTCAATATGTACGGTTAGCCTGAAATGTCTTGTAACTTGAATATGACATTCATTAAGGACTTATATCAGTAATGATAATTCATTAAAAACAAAGAAGTAACGAATAGCTGTTTTGTACTGTTAATGAGTCTAAATCTAGAATGAAACAGTTATTCCATACTCCTTATGTGTCAAGTTTGCTCTACGAAGATAGGTACTTTACGGAAATTATCTTTAAAAATGCTAGTCGTATTGTAATTTATATTCTTTCTTAGTGCATCTGTTAAATCAATAAATATAAAAGCAATAATTTTTTTAAGCTGAAATAATTTGAAAACACACAACAAATGAACGTTTAGTTCACATTTAGTCTCAAACAACTTCGGAGTATGAAGCCTCTATACATCTCGACTAAAACCATTGATGAAAGTTAAGAGTGTAATCTAATGGATCTCAACCAAGCAGTCTGAAAATATAAAATTCGTCGAGAGGCTTGAGGGATCTGAGTTCAGTCGCTAGCGAGGATGTACATTCTCACTACTGAGGAATACTGTGCTTCCAAGTTTTAAATGCTTGTCTAGTTAAAACCAGTCCGTGATGTACATTACAAGATACCGATAAAATAATGATTGAGTTGCTAAATAATTCATATTCTATCAAACCAAAAATGTTTTAATGGCAGAATTGAAGTTACATGTTTAATTTGTCTCAAATACAGTTCGATTACATGACAAACAGAAATTTTTTCTCAGTAACTGTCCTTAGAAATTTTCAATTTGTCACTGTACTGACATCTTAAACTGGATTCATTAATCTTTAACAGGGATATCACGAATTCTGTCTCGTCAATCATCACCAATATAAGAATACACATTCATGTAAATAAAACTGATTTTGTACATACACCTTAAACTGGAGGATATTTCAAATTTCCATACAAACGTTAGTTCATGCAATGGTTTAAACGAGTAAACTAATAAAAATACTTGTGAAAAAAATAGACAAAGTATATAAAGAAAGCTTTATACTTTCTGCTGTGGTTCACGAAACGCCGCTAAACATGATTAGTGGAATACAGAAAGGAATTATTCCGATCTGTTCTTTTATGGTAATATTTTCAGTTAATTTATTACACCATTTGGTTTTATTGTTAATTGTACTGTTTAAATTTATGGTAATGGGAACCAATTTAGTGCTTAATCAGTTTTTATATGGTTATATCTATTTTTAAGAACTAGTGACGTACAACACAACAAAATAAATGCAATAAACCAATTGAAGTAATGAACTTTCATCAGCTAAAGCGGTTGGGATATGTGTTACGTACACGCAACCACCAACTACATCGATGCGCGATATTGTCTGGTGTAGAAGTGGGTTGAAAGAAAGTTAGGGGTGGCCAAACCAGAATATGACACCAGCCCATGAGGTAATTGGCAATCTAACTGAGCCATGTTGGTAGGTGTAGACTACCTGGTTGGGATGCGCCTGACAATCGCAACCGGTGGTTAGAAACATTGAATAGTACGGCTCAAAATTGTTGGTAATGACACAAATGCATCCATTCTTTGTCCTTCTTTAAATACTAAGTTTCTGAATTCTTCATGACGTTTCTTTTTTTATCTACTTTTCTCTTCATTTTTTACCTGGTTTGTAACTTTGCAAGTCATATCTTTGATTCCTAATCTTTCCCATTACCAATAATACTGCTACTACCACTACCGCTGTAGGGATTAAATGAAAAACTCATCCCTTTGTGTTCATTTGTAGTGGAAACTTGAAATGATGTATGCATGTACCAAGTTCGGGATTGCAACGGACTGAATGACTAAGAAGAAACCACTACTACGTATATACTACCGTAAGAATTGACAGAGATCATGACCATTATTAATTTTCTTCGTCCGAAAAAGCCAACCAAGTTTTGTGTTATCCTTTAGATGTTCAGCGGCATTACAATGCTTTATATTTTGGAATATTTCTCAAGCAGAAGGGACTGATTAGTTTAGGATCTATATTCTTTAATTATCAGATTAGGAGTTCCGATTGTACTTCATTATGTATTAATTGAACCAAATAACACGTGGTAGAATAAAACAAATATGATTGACTTTGTGAACCAATGATAATAAATCCTTGTGTGTGCCCACAGATATATGACCAATCGGTTTAATGGTAAAATTACACCAAATGAAATTAAAGCCATTAAAAATAAGACAAGCAAAACAAGTTCGATCCTCAAACTTTAGTTTGCGGAACGGCGTGTAAATATGGGATCAAAAGGCTAAAAATTTAGTGACTAAATTGACGAAGCATACTAAAGAAATTATGTTGAAAACATGAAAATAGTAGCCTTATCTCGAAAAGGAAAATATCTACGTAAACCGAGTGATAAAATTACTTTGAATAAATTTGCATTTATATTATGCGTCGATTGGCTTTGTCAACACTTTATCGCTTAGCTTCTACAACAATTTGAACATATTCCCAGAATGCCGTTGAAGTAAATTTAGGAAGCAAAATGTTTTCATGTTATTTAAACAATTATACACACTTAGCGAACATCAATTAAAATAAACACTTAAATAACAAACAAATAAACCTGCCTTTGCAAAAATGCCAACATGTTCTCATTTTTTACACTTTTTACACTTTTTGTACATTCTGTGACACATGCTACAACCACATCAAGGAGGCGTTCTACATAGCAATCTGAAAAAGGGTCTGATAAGTGCTTCTCCAAAGCCACAAGTCGTTCTTTGATATCTATGTATTGGTCAGTCTGGAATTCGTTAAGATTTGAACATGACTTGTTCATGATGACTAAAACTAAGAAAAAAGAAATATTATAACAATAAATTGGAACTTTGTGTTGTTAATGAGCAGAATCAAAACGATAAAGTGTATGCAAATGAAATTGAGTTTGTAGGATAATTTGATGAATGAGGATGGTCGGACAAAAGGTTAGATCAAATGTATTAAAAGCTGGCTAGTTTGAAGGGTCTCCTCACTTACAGAGACATTTCGTCTCTTTATTTATTGCGTGGAGGGTTAGTAGCTGAAATGACAATGCACGGTTTCATCGTACTCATAGATTTCTCAGTATTCTAGTCTCGCGTGTGTCGACGGTGATACATTTGGGGGAATTTTGGACTTATGGTATCAGATATCGGTTGTATAATACTTTTTCTGCACCACCTCATAATGTCTTCAGTGTTGTCACTATAACGAAGGGGAGAAAGAATATCTTTTAAGATGAGTGAGATTTAGAGGGTATCTAGGACTTCAAAGTAGTTATCCAAGTTCTTCTATGGCTTAAGCGCGACACGAACTGATATTGGCACAATAAATAGGGAATGTATCAAACCATTTCAAATTGTATAGGTTCATAACTAAGTAATCACAACATTTGCCTACACAATCGCTCCAAATATCTGCCTAATTCTCCTGAACTTTCAATGTGCGCCATTCAGTATTGCAATTAAAGATCTTACGGATGAAGCAATAAATTTTGACATGAGGTCAGGAATGACACAAAACGCTGCGTAATAAACCACAAACAAACTAAGGTTTGACAGTTACAACTGTAGTAACGGTAAAATTTTTGAAGTCATACCGCCGACTAGTTAGTAAGAAATTCGACTTACAGAGTGCTTATCTGAGATATTTCCAAGAGTGACGAGTGCTCTTACAGCTGTTAACTTGTGATAAAGGGTAAACATATTTTACATGATGAAATGCAAGCCTGGATGAAGTTCCATATGTCGATGGAGATAACTGTTTTCCTCACAAAAATGAGACTTAAGTATAAAAGTACTATGAAAATGGGTCAAATTAAAAAGTTAAGGACACACCTTTGAAAAAATGAGAAGTACCGCATATATTTAACTAGCCACTATTTCTGGCCTCATTACATGATGGTTTTAAACTAATGCGGATTTAGTTTTCATTATTATTGATAGTAGGTCATTTGGACTGTTTTACTTGTTTCAGCTTGTTTTCTAATAAATATCTGGCTGCTCGATGAAAGTTTTTACTGATGGAGCTGATGCCATTTGTTCGGGTAAGGAGTTCTAGTTACTAACTACTAGAGAAGACAACCTGAGTCGCATTCTTAATTTATTCGATCGATGTTATTGCATAATTACATAACCACATATTCTGAGCAAACTCTAGTTTGATAATATCTTCATTCAGGCATGAGCCAGTTGCTTAAATGCTACACTCTATATATGGCCTCATATATGTGGGATATAGAGGTTATCCTAATCATAGTGTTCGAATATTCAGCTCATTGCTGATAATATCAGAAACTTCTAACATCTTCCTCGTTAATATGATCAGCTGTTTCGTAAGGATTGATCGTGTAACAAACAAATTGCAACGTTACGGATCATTGTGGAATCATCAATTGAATGGAGCTCACCGCTCTACATCAACTTCATCGACTACGAGAAAGCATTCGATTGTGTGGAGAAGACAACTCTGTGGAGACCTCTTCGACACTACGGTGTGCCTGAGAAGATAGTCAACATCATACGGAATTCTTATGATGGATTCAATTGCGAAATCGTTCACAGAGGTCAGCTGACAGACTCGTCTGAGATGAAGACCAGTGTGAAGCAAGGTTGCTTATTCTCATAGTTTCTCTTTCTCCTGCTGATCGACTGGATTATGAAGAGGTCAGCATCTGGAGGGAAGCACGGTATTAGTGGACAGCTAGGAAGCAGCTGGACGATTTGGACTCCACAGATGACCTGGCTCTTCTATCTCACACGCAACAACAAACGCAAGGAAGACGACCAGTGTAGCAGTAGCCTCAGCAGCAGCAGGTTTCAACATACATAAAGAGGAAAAGTAAGATTCTACGATACAAAACAACATGCACCAACCAAATCACGCTTGATGGAGATTCTTTGGAGGACCTTGACACCTCTACATATCTGGGAAGCATCATCGACGAGAAAGGTGGATCGGATGCAGATGCTGAGGGCGCGGATTGGCAAAGCAAGGGCTGCATTTCTACAGTTGAAAAATATATGGAACTCGAAAAAACTATCAATCAAAACCAAAATCAGGATTTTCAATACAAATGTCAAGACAGTTCTACTGTATGGAGCGGAAACCTGGAGAACTACCAAAGCCATCATCCAGAAGATACAAGTATTTATGAACAGATCCGTTGGCCAGACACTATCAGCAACAACCTACTGTGGGAGAGAACAAACCAGATTCCAGGGAAGGAGGAAATCAGGAAGAAGCAGTGAAAGTGGATAGGACACACACTACGAAAAGTACCTAACTGCGTCACGAGACAAGTCCTCACATGAAAGCCTCAAGGTTAACGGAAAAGAGGAAGGCCAAGGAACATATTACGCCGAGAAATAGAGAAAGACATGGGAAGAATGAACAAAAATTGGGAAGAACTAGAAAGGGAAGCCCAGGACAGAGTTAGATGCAGCGAAATGGTTGGCGGCCTATGCTCGATTGGGGGTAACAGGCTTAAGTAAGTAAGTAAGTGAGTAAGTAAGTAAGTAAGTAAGTAAGTAAGTAAGTAAGTAAGTAAGTAAGTAAGTAAGCAAGACAAATTA